>JAOXNN020233816.1:0-11887 GCA_028571205.2 Hydropsyche betteni
AGAAACTATCTGGTGATATCATATTAAATGGTCAACCAGTTTCTAAGTCTACTTTAAAAAGTACAACAGCTTATGTGTATTTATATAGTATTTCATAATAGTACTTGGAGTGGAACAATATAAATATTTTGAAAATTATTAAACACACAACAGAGACGAGATGTTTCAACTGTGCAAAAAAGTAAGTTCTGATTCCTAAAATTTTGTTCATAAAGCATATATGTAGATAAAATAAAAGTTCAAAGATCCACAATCCGTCAGTCGAAAATATTATACATCCATACATATCAAAGATTTATTTTGGGTGGATTAATAAACGATAACCTTTTGTCATTTTCGAAACAATCGATTCCATACAAAAGTGACAAAAACAATACAATGATAATATCAATTGTTCGCACGCCATTAAGCTTTCAATAGCACTATTTACTCAAACAATCACCGTGAAACTGAACTTAAGTATCAATAAAACATAAAAGGCGCACATAAAACAAAAATCAAAAACCCTCTTGATTTGAACATTGTATATATGTAATATAAATTTACAAAAAATTGAGAGAGACTTTCGTTTTCGGTTAATTGCGGCAAGCATCGGATCAAAGTCCCGGTCCCGTCCCATCTGCTCCATTAGTCCAAATTGGCCTCGGTCCCGGGACTAATCCCGGGACGTCAGGAAGAAGCGGACCGTGAAAGCGGCGCCTGGGACCGAAGATTAAGTCCGATGGCAATATTGCACCGAACCGGAGGACGTTGGCGGAAGGCTTCGATGCGATGATATATGAGATGTATAATACCTTTTGTAGCTCGGCGAAAGGATGCTTCATGTTCGACGTTTGTTGGCTTCACGAACAATGCCTTCTTATTATTAAAATAAAATGGTCTGTTCAATTTTCTTGTTTTCTTTTTTTATAACCATACGTTTAGTGTTTCTGTTCGTTTTAGTATACACGGAAATATTTTTCTGAACGGATTTTTCAAACGAATGAAAATAAAATTGAGATCCACTATATATAATAGCGGATTTCTATATACATATAATAGTGACTTTAAAACGACGCGTCGATGCGATTATTTTTTTACGTCTATAAAATTATTCTTAATGTTTATATGGTCTTAATGCGTATACACTTAACGTCTATAATATCATGCTTATGAAAGCGCCTCAATTGACTAATGCAATTCGTCGATTATTACGCAGTGGAAAAAATATTTGAATCCCCTATACATGTATTATATATAATTATATATAATCACCGATGACAGATGTCTGTGTTTGTTTGTGAGGTTCTCGGCTTATCGTTCCAATTTAGCCTGTATGCCGTTCAAACATAACGGCTATAATCGCTACACGAGAATGGCTATAACGCGAGCTCCGAATTTAATCTTTATGGTCATTATAATAACGGATATAATCTTATCCTATATAATCTTATATTCTGGAGACATTTCGCAAAACCGCAGTTATAAAATATGTTTGCATATATTCAATTTTTATTTTATTACGTAATAGTATGATTATCAACAACCGATGTTATTAACATCGGGCCTATATACTAGTAATACAATATTATTCTATATGATCTCAGACACAATTTTACGTTTTAGCTTATTATTATTATTATTATTATTTGAATATAAATTAGCAATCATAATGAAAGAAACGAATTTGTTGAAGATTTCTGGTGATTAAATTTGATGTAATAAGGGTTTTGCGAAGCGGACATGAAAGGTTGTTTATTATCACTGTGCATGATATTAAGATATTAAAGCCTTAATGAAAATAAATAAACATATTTTTCCACTTAAAATGATATTTGAAAAAAAGTGGGAATTATTAAGTTCATATCAGTTCAAGCTTTTATTTTATAATATTTGTATTACATCGATTTTATTTTTCAATATAAACTTCATGCTTTTCTTTACTATTTCTGAATTTCTAGCGAAATTAATCAATCTAAAGTTTATGTATTGGAAAATTTAGCATACGAAATTTCGTATTCTATTTTAGCCTATACGTGGGAAAATTAATATTCATCCGTTTCGGGTTTCACGATACTTAAACTAAAATATGTATCGCTATATAGTCGTGTGTGCTCATGTAATAATAAGGTCAAATATTTTTACTGAAAAGTTAGACGTTTACATAGTAAATATTTAATTGAAAAACTTTACTGACAATATATATCAATTAGCGAATCTATAGTTTTTATGCATCAAATTCAAAGTTTTACACTTCAAATTCAAAAAATCAATGTTAATTCAAATAGTTTTTATACTTCGGATTCAACGCTTTACATTTCCAATTCAACAAATCAAAAAGAGTTCTTAGTAATTAATTTAATTATTTACTATGGCAATGGTCTTAATAATATTTTTTCCTATAATCTAATTTGAAGTGTAAAATGTTGATTTTGATGTGTAAAAGCTGTACTAATTAATTTCATTGATTACTGTGAAAATGGTCTAAGTCGGTGATTTGCAACCGAAACTGGACGTTTGGTCACCATATGCACATAGATAATTTTTTTTTTTTTGTAAAAATAGGCTTTTCTTCATAGAGATTACATACATAAATTTTATATAATAGAAAAAACTATTTAATTTTTTTTCTTGTTTTTGGAAACGCGCTGCGGCACAGCCAATATCATCTCGCGATACAGCGGTTGTAGATCACTGGTCTAAAAAATATTATATTTTCCTATAATTGAATTCAAAATGTAATATCACATACAAAAGCAAAATCCATAAAAAATATTTCTAGCGATTTTATTTTTTCTGTCAAAAACTATCAAATCGACATAAGCGAAATTCACGCTCGATAAAGTTACGCGTTTCAGCAACACGCACAATTTTCAATTTTAGCTTACCAGCACAACAAATCCGTCAAACGGTCCGCTAATTTCCCACTTAACCCAAATCGCTCGCGCGCCCAGACGTCTCGCGAAAATTGTAATTCAAACGTGAACTCTTCGAGCAAGAATTCCGCCGCACCAGCAACGTTCAGCGGCACACACATTTAATTGAATGAAAGCACAATAAGGACCTAGACACGTCGTCAATTTGAGAAACGATCTCCCCGATCCGTAGAACGGAGTTAACGACGCGCGATCGCGCCGCGTTAAGCGCTTAATAAAGCGCTCGCGATAACTTAACGCAGACGTTAATCGAATTTCAGCCGTCTGCAAGAAAGTTGAGGGACAATAGACTGTCTAATTAATATCGCTCATTATGGACTCGGGACGTGGGGGTTTGCGAGCACAATTTCTACGAAGTGACCGAATGACGAAGGCTCTCGAAAAATAAGAATCCGTTGAATAATGGATTGCTGGGAAATTGAATTGTTAACATGTTAGCGGAAATTTGTTATTAATTTGCATGTCACGCATAGTTTGCGCAAAAAAGTTTGTATTATATGCGAATGATATAATGGGATGGCGTTTTGTTGAGGTTCTTCGTCAAAATTGGGACATATTCCTTTTCATTATCTTTATTTGTACACTCCTTCCTTCAAATGGTCATAGAAGTAGTCACTTCTATGACTATTAAAAGGAAAGATAGTTGTTTGGTTAAGTTGGATTTTTTAGCTTTTGGTTCTAATTATTTTCTACAAGACTAAAGCTTCATTAGGTGGAAAGAAATGCAATAAAAAAGAAGATCAAATTTCGAATAATTAAAATACTTAGTTTTCAAAGTGTCATGGAAGTTTCCATTCTTAGGTTAGTTGGATTTATTTTATAAGCTTTTAGCTATTATTGTTATCTACAAGACTTAAAGCTTTGTTAAGTAGAAAAGAAGGTAATGAAAAAGAAAATAAAATTTCGAATAATCATGGCGTTAGTTTTAAAAAACTTCGAAAAAGTGCTAGTTCCATTAGAGTTGAATACCTCAAATTACGACAGATCTTGAATCGGTTAAAAAAAAAAATAAATTATATTTGTATCAAAATTTTAATTTTTAATACAATAATTCAAAAGATTCCATATTTTTTTCGAAATGTATTGGCCTTAGATAACGGCAGTTCGCGATTTAAAAACTAATTTTTGAACAATAATTAATAAAATATAATTTTTATACAATTTTCTTTAGTCGTAAGTGCGAACTGTCATAAGTCAAATGTAATAAAATTTCTCCATGTGAAATCATCGAAATAGTAAATTTTCATTTTAAAACTATAATTGAATACTGGTTTGCTCCAGATCTTAATGCCGTTGCCTAATAATACATTTATTTTTATTTTTAAATAATGTTAAAATATAAAAAAAAACATTCCCCTTTTTTGACCATAGTATTTTGAAACCGTATAAAGATTTTCGCATGTATACATTCAATATTACATAACGAAACATTACACACACAAACCAAAGGACTCGAGATATTCACGTACCCTTCATGGTTCTTCCTCCAGAATTACCACTGGGTCAACCCGGTAAACTATTCCGTCAAGCCTCGGATACCTATCGTCCGTGATCGATGAATTTACACAAATCTCGAGACGGAGGACACTAATGAATATTCGTCTTGACGTGGATCGGAAGTGTCCTCTCTCGACAAATTTCTTGTGTGTAAATGTCAATCGATGATCGGATCTGCCCCGGCCTCGAAAATTTCGGGTCTGATTCCAGATATTATGATTCAAATCGGATAATGGATGATCGATTATCGTTTGTTAATCGACATCGTAGAATGTCGCAGGGTTTCGTCAAGAATTAGTAACGATGATGGTGCATTTCGATGACTTGGATACGCGATGATTGATGCAAATTCGTGCCGTTGTATATTCATGTTGTCTTTACATAAACAACGATGGGAAATGGAGGGTTTCATGATGTACGAATGCATATTGCAGGACGCGCATATCCGAATAAATTTATGCAAATTAAGTGTGCATATCGCTGCGACATGAATTCCTACAAACTGTTCGTTAAACTGGACTGATATTACATGTTGAGTTTTAACGATATTAAATTTTGGATAGTTTTGTTTATGTCTGTCTAGCAGTAATTTGGTTTTGTCAAGCAAATTAGAATCTATAAATATCATAGTTAAGCATCATTTATTAAAATTTATCTGGGACTTGAGTTTAAATAACTACAGTGGAAACAATTTAACACGAAAAATTGGTTAAAAAGAAATGAAAATGTGGTCATGACAAAATATGTATTTACCTATAATATGAAGTCTAAAAAATTTCATTTATCACGAAAAAATTTATCAATGTCTTCAGTTTCAAAAATATTTTTTTTTTAAATAAAATGTTTTTGAACTTTTTGACAATAAATGAGAAGAAAACAATCATTAATTCTTAAATAAAATTACTCATGACCAAACATAGTGTTCACCTCAAAATGTAAAAGAATCGATTTTTTTAAATGATGACGATGAAAATAATTTTGAACCAGCGAAATAGAAAAAAAAAATGTTGTTTTATAATTTAAAAAGAAACAAAAATGAATGAATTTTATTTTTACATTAATACTTTTTCATTTTTAAAATATATTTATTTTAAGTTATTTTCATGCAGATCTTCCTGAACCAATCTTCCTTTTTAAGAGGGATTTAAAATCCTGATTTACGCGGTTTTCACTTTGAAACCTATTTTTTGTTTCCGTATGGATTCATAGTCTTTTTTTACGATCCAAATCGGGAGATGAGTGTATTCTTTATTTTTCTAAAAAAAACAAAACTATATTTTTTTCTAAAGGCATACATATCATGACAATGACATTAAAAAATTATATAACAGATCAAATGGCTCAATATAATTAAAAATTGTGATCGAAACCCGCATCTAAACCAAAATCAATACTTTCACACATTTATTATACAAAATAACACTTTGTTGAATACCATATTCGGCAAACAATTAAATAAAACGAAACACATAAAACGCAACAAGGGATAAACCCCGAAAGCGTTCGAATCCGGCCGGCGATGCGTTAATTATTTACATTCCCGAAGGATTAACGACAAACCCCCGACAATACACATCGCCGTCAATATTGTTACCGGTGTCGAAACGCAAACATAATAATTGACCAACAATACGACGACAAATGTGTGTTTGAATGGGACGCATACGACCAAAATTAGTGACTCGGAAAACGATATGTTGAGTTTTCGAATGGGTATGTTTTTTTTTTGTGAATCGTTTCGGAATTTTTGTGCAATTATATTTTTATGCATTTCAACAGAGTTTATATTATAAATTCAGAAAATTGAATGTAAATACATGAACAGGCTTTTGTGCGGGATCAAAATCTGTCAACTGAAAGCTTAATTTCAACCGAGGTATGAGTTTATATAACTGATATTATTCAGTCTATAATTATGTTAAATTATTTTTGTTTAAATTTGAAAAGTTTTTAAAAAAATTGTGGGAAGAATATAAAAGTATCAAATGGGTCATTAAAATTTCAAATGAACTTCTTCAGGAAATATTCATAATTCATATTTATGTTATGTCTTAATCAATACAAATTTCATATAAAGAAAAAAATAAACGATTTTATTTATTTAAACAAACAATAATTTATTGAGCAAAATTAAATTTTAAATAATTTCAAAATATTTAATTTATTGATCACAATTTGGATTTCCTTGAAGCAAATAAATCTAAATTTTAAAAATCGTTCTATATAAATTAAATAATCAATCTAGGCGTTTGAGAGTTTCAAAAAAATATCGGTTGACGTCATAACACAAATCGACAATAATATGGTGTAATATTTTTATGCTTCCTTGACGTCATAACATAAAATTGGGAACGGCGAATAATATCAACATCACTCACCAATAGCTAAAAACTTGACAAAGTTTTAAAATATTAAAAAAACACATGTTTTATAAAGCGAGAATATCATTTACTATATACAATAATTTAATTTAAATAGAAAATTTTTTATATTACAAAAAATTATCTGAATAGCAAACATTTTTCGATGTACTATTAATTGAGTTGGAAAATAACTTAGATTAATACAAATTACATAAAATTATTTGAAAAAGTTTGGTTTTAGTTTTGAAATACTTCAAAGTTATCCTTCCTTTATATTAAAAAAAAACTAAATGACAAACATTTTTCAATGTTGCATCTATTGAAAACATCCATCTAAAAAATGCATGTATCTTTCATTTCTAAACTTCAATTGATCCAAACGATCCAATCTCACTTTGAAATAAACCACACATTTTAAAATGCCAACTTCAAAAGCAAAAATTCACGAATGATCCCGAATTCGATTCGAGCAGCGGTCCTCGAGAGTTAAGGCGCACCACACCGTTCGCGGGGACGTTTTAAATATCAAATTAGTTTTCCGGCTTTCGTCATGGTAAAAGTTTTCAGAAGGCTTCGGTGGCTCTTTGAGGTTCGCTT
The DNA here is from genome assembly GCA_028571205.2 of Hydropsyche betteni. Classification (NCBI taxonomy): domain Eukaryota; kingdom Metazoa; phylum Arthropoda; class Insecta; order Trichoptera; family Hydropsychidae; genus Hydropsyche; species Hydropsyche betteni. The sequence continues at coordinate 7,373 of JAOXNN020233816.1, forward strand.
TTTCACGCATCGTTCACTTTCAGCTGTTAACGACGACGGGGTCAAAGACTGTCGACGGACCGTTATGATCAGCTCTGAACGAAAGAGTTTCGTGCTTTTGATGGCGACTAATGGTCGCAATGTTAAGTTGGGGATTAAAAAAGCTATACGGTCGGGTTGAAAAAGTTATATGTCTTACAATTAGACAAAGTGAGAGGAAAGTTTTTGAATGATAATTTAAAATTTGTTTGGGGTCGACTAATTAGTTTCGGAGTTAACTATTGGGTCAATGCGGAAGTTTCATCGTATTTTTCAAAATCGAATGTCGTATTTTGAATCTTAATTGTTGCAATGCAGATACCATATTTTTTATCTGTTGACATCTTTAACATGACGTCTTTGTTAATTTTAGACAATTCGTCAAAAATGATCAGATCTGAATTTTGTAAAGGAAAACTAAATGATTCTGAAGTTAACTGCATGTCTACTGTACAAATTACAAGTATTTTAGTGGCCGTAATCGCGTTATTATTTTCATAAAATTTGTACAGTGAAAAATTCTATAATTGCACTTTATTGTTACATCAGGTTGTTTATTGTTCACTGGCTAGGCTGAAACTTAACAGATATTAAAAAAGAAGTATTCTTGACATAAAAGAGTGGTTTGGGTACAGGTTTTATACATTAGTTCAGAGAAAGGGGAAAAATGTTTTATTATCGAAAAAAATCGATGAAAATTATGCATAGATCTAATATTATGAATTTTTTTCTACGAAATGTTGAAGTGATGTTGATAAAATGTTGACGTATTATATATTTAGTGCTTTTATCAGCATCGGACAGTGGTTTAGTCTCGTCGATTGGTTTCTATCGATTTCCGATTTTAAGCAATATATAGCGTGGTTAACAGATGAATATTGAATACTATCACGTACCGTCGACCTAAAACCATCTAACAAAGAACGATTTTCAATATTCAAGCTCTTTGAGAGTTAACTCAAAACAATGCACCCTGCAATGGACAGTTTATTTTAAGGTATCCATAAAAACAGACGATTTAATAAATATAATTTTACACGACAATGTTTACAGCTTTAAATTATTATTTTCTATGAAATTTTGCTTCAACTCACATTTAATTATATTCCTTTGAAATTTTCAACCAATTTATTTAATTTTATTATGAAACGGTACTTGCAATACTGATAAAAAACTTCATCGCTACAATAAAGTTTTATTTTCGCGAAATGAAAATAAACTTTGTAACCAGCGATCGAAAACATCTTAACTTTCATTTTATCCCAAAAATACTCAAAGTTAACTTAAAAATGAATATCGCTCGAATGAAATCATTAAAATATATAAACATATATATACACCAAAAACCCTTTTTATTGCTAGACGGTTTCAAAAAACACGGTTCGAAAAAAATAACCGAAAACTTTTTTACATTTTTTTTAGCACGGTGCAAAAAAATGCATTACTACGCCACAATCGGTATACAATTATAGCCATTAAATAAAACCTTTCGATGTTTTTCGATGACTTCTCATGGTGAAATTGGATGTTCCATCCAAATATACTAATGAAACCCATCTCTAATTTTTAAACGGTCACCGTAGGTACATTTTTTTTTATTCCGTAGTCTCTGGAATGTATCCCCAGTATAAAAAAGAGACTTGGGCGTACTTTTTAATTTATATATTTCACAGCTCAAGTGTTCACTTTTGTTTTTTTATACCCATACTATTTTGGGTATATACAAACTATCTATTTTAGTTTGAATGTCAACTTTCAAATTTTACCTACAAATAATTGCGTCTAAACTAAAAATAGGCGTCATAAAAGTTCAAATTGACATGACGGATAGGCATTACGCGTATTCCTCGATTATTAGTTGACATACCAATTTCCACTTTATTGATATTTAGCATCAGAGGGTAATCTGAGTACAAACAACATAAATTGTCATACCATACTAACAATTGGACTAAAGGTGTTTTGAAGGTGTACAAACAGACAAGTTTATTCGTGCAAAAACGAAGTGGACACTCAAACGATTTCAAAACAAAACCCATTTTTTAAATATCCCATTTTTGAGCGGACTCTATTCGAGTCATGCACGTTGATAACGATCATACCGCATCCTACAAATCAAACACCTAAAATCCAATATACAGCCTTCCTTCCCTAACGTAATTTCCACGTGAAAATCTCCAAAAATCGACACACAGCGTTCGAATTCATTCGAGCGACGCCCACCCCCGCCCAAAAGCGCCCGACTCTTTACGGTTCCGGCCGTGCAAACAAAATATTGAATTTCGCGGGTTTTTAATATTATTCCGTATACATTTCCGTCCGTTGACGCGAATTATGACCGCCGAAAGTTTCGTCGTAACAACGCCGTGTGTCGTATTAAAAGTATCGCGGTGTGTTTGCGAGGGCTGGTGTTTTCCGGCTCGGTGTTTGCGCGTCCTAAATATTGATAGAATATTGTCGTGTTATGCTTATTCGAATTGACAGAGGTTGTGTTTGCGTATTTAGCAAACATGAGCCAAAAGTGCGGATGCGAAATATGCGAGTGAGATAAATTGCGAAATGGTATGTGTTGAGGGGATGTTACGAGTTCGGTTGTTTCTTTTGTATGAAGATTCACTGAAAAGTATTTCATATAATTTTGAAAAGGCACACCTTGATTATTTTTGATTTTCTATGCACCGAATTAAATTGTCTTTTTGCATGGGGGATACGTTCCAAAAACTACCGTGCAAAAAAAGATAAGGTGTTCATATAAAGATAGTAGATAGGTTCCAACTAGTAATACGCAATTAAAAACGGGAATTTTTCATTACATATATTATTAAAAAATATATATTTAACACGATTTTGTAGTCATTCAGTATCACTAATAGATAATAAACTTGCCCGTTTTCTATTATTTTTTTGTGGAGAAAATCACTTGTACATAATGCAGTCAAATATATTATTTTTTTCTTTTTTTAAAAACCGTGTTAAAGTGAAAAAAATCAATGTTGAAAAAATAGTCCGTTTTTTTCTTGGACCGTGTTAATTAGAATACGTGCAAAAAAAAATATGCAAAAAGAGAATTCGGTTTATTCGAAAACTGTTAGAAAAAAGTACAAAGTTTCAATAATGTATACTTTGGTTATTAACAACAACAATTTGAAAATTTAAATTCACATAAAATCATTAGATATTTCAAAACACTGAAAATAATATCTCATTATCAAGGTTTCGCGAGGTTTATAATTGCATTAACTATTTTTTAATAAGTCATTCTGTTTACGAATTAAAAACATTTTCTTAAACTCTGCATACAAAATAATACTAATTCTGTAAATTGTCTCCAAAACAGATATTTTTACGAATCAATATTACAAAATTTTATAAAAATAAGCTAAAATTTTGACTTCCAATATTTTTCTTTAAAAGCGACCGTTAACGAGATATTTACGAAAAATTGTTTTCAGTATCCTTTGACCTTACATAAAATTTTATACCGATCTTTAATCGACAGGGAGATTTTGCCATTTTGCCGAGAGCCGCAATATCAAACTTCATACTCAAATTCAGTTTGTTACCAATTTTCGCGAAGCAATGAGTTTTTATTCCTAGAACTATGTGTACTTAAGTTTTTTATAATTTTCGAAATTCAAAACCTTTTTTTATACTCTTCAGATTTGGAATCAAAAGAGTTTCATTATATCCACAAAATATTCGCGCGAGGTGAATTGGGAAACAGCACGTATTTGAGGAGAATATTTTAAATTGAATTATTTTCTTTTTATGTGAAGACTAATTCGAAAACATAATCGTATACAATCGCATCGAATACAAAACCAAACAAATTCTCAACACCTTTCCACACGCCACATCGGATTAGCGACTATTAGGTCTGTATTATATATTCAAATACAATTTTGCATATAATAGGCGATAAGATCGATGTCAAACTCAACGTCTGTGCTCCGTGTACGTGAGTTTCCGGATTGGCAAATTCAAATGCGATATTGCAAGCGATTACGACCTCAGCAGTGATATGAATGTAAATCGAGCTAACCTTTCCATTCAGTATTGATTTATTGTCTTTATCTTAGCATAGAAATGGCCTCAAATGCGCAACGCCATGTTGCTGAAATCTGCAACTGCGAAATCCTTAGTGTAGCGAAGCTTTGGAAAAAATTATTGAATTATTAATTTTGGTTCGATATATATCGTTGAAGTGAAAATTATTATTCTAGTAATATAATTTGAAACGATATTTAGCTTAATTGTATTGTATTACCACAAGATATTGATTAATATTTAAGCAACGCGTGACTCGCTCATTATAATGCACAATATGTGTCAATAATTATATTATATAAATTAAGTAATTTTCGTTGATTGTCGAATATTCAGATTCAAATTCGATATTCATACTTAATTAATCTGATGAAACATAGTTTCTAGATACTACATTAAATTCGTTAGTTGCAACTATTGAATACAAACGAATAGTTTAATAATATAAAC
>JAOXNN020233832.1:0-10587 GCA_028571205.2 Hydropsyche betteni
AAAGCACGCTGGCGAAGCCATACGACAGCCAGGCCATCAAGAGCACCCGGGCAGTATAATGCTGAACCCCAATGACATCAGGAACATGGTAAAATATATAACGTTGATGCTCTTCCATCTATCTCTCTTCTCTTTTACAGTTTCCAACTCGTCATCGCACTGCTCCGCCTGCTTGAAAATGCTCATCAGCTTCTCCTTCAAGCTCGCCATCTTCTAAAAAACTTTCTAATCCACGCAATATCCGCAGACGGAATTCAAAATGTCATCTTTGGCGCGAAAACCGCGGCATTTCAAAACGTTCACGATTCCCGCCTTTCGATTTGGGTCTGGAAACGAGAAAGTGCGTCCAATGTTAAACCGCGGGACAATAATAGATTCGACGGCGCGACGAAAACGACTTAACTTTTAAATGATTTTTTTTAGAACGTTTTAGAAAGTGAACCGATGTACATTATAATATGTAATATCGGTTACGTCAATTCGAATCTGATGAGGAAGTATGAATATGGTCGTTTTTTCGCTTATGTGAATTCATTGTATTCAAATCGGGTCCAATGTTTTAAATTGATAATAAATAATAATCTGATTTAGATAAAAATTTAGATTGTTTTAACAATCATCGTAATAAGCAATAATCGTAGTTTAAAATAACACGTAAAATGCATTTAAAAAAAATCGATTCCATATAAAAATTTCGCTATCCCGCCAAAACTAGACATTTACATATTTCGACCGTAAACTCGCTTTTTTTTAAATAATGAAAAATTTAAAAACGGCACGAAAACCAGTCACGCGAACAAAGAATTGCAATGTTATCGAGTCAATGCGACAAATTCGCTTCAATTAAAACAGTGAATGGGCTGACATTGAAACATGGGGCGGATGTTCTTCGGTGCGTGGCAAATTTCCAAAACGAATTAATCGCGATTAAAGTTTGAGAAGTACTGACGTGCGAATGGGTAGTAGAAAGAGCGACGATACCGTCCCGTCCAACAGTTCGTTTTGGACTGACGAGGCGTTTCTTTGTTTTGATACAGTCAGCTGTTGGGACCTGTTCTGGCTTCGGAATGCAGTGTCCGCTTCAGTGATAATTAAAATATATTTTTTATGAGTTTAACGCTCTTATGTGCTTATGTGGTAAGAATTATATTCGTGTGTTTATTTGCCACACATTTTTTTTAATAATGTATACGATTTTATTCTTTGTTATACAATCTCATAAGGAAATTTATGTTGTTTATGATTATTTATTGTCAGCGTTGAAGTGGTCAAGTAAAAAGCAGGTATAATAAACATTTTTTTTAATGAAAAAATAATTTAAAAAAGTGATTATTTTGAATATAGTTATTTATTTTAGTAATTAGACAAATAGATGACCACATGCAATTTGAACATATGACGATTAAACAGTGGTGATTAAGTGCACCCAAAAAAAAAACGACGAAGAACTGATAATTTTTGCCACTCAGAAAAATATCGATTTAATATATAAATGATAACATCATGATATTATATATGTCACAGTTCAGGTGTAAACTTTTTTTATTTATACCTATACTAGTTTGGGTATACCTAAACCATCGATTTTAGTATGAATGTCAACTGTCGAATTTTACCTACATATAATTACGTCTAAACTAAAAACAGACGTCATAAGCATCATGCTTGGGTTAGGTTGGGTTAGTGTTTTGGCTTGAGTTGTGAAAATTTATTCCAAACAAACTCTCACAATCAGAGTTCAAACTGACACGACGGGTAGACACTACGCGTATTTCTCAATCATTGGTTGACATACCAATTTTCGCCTTATTGATATTTAGCATAAGAGCGTTATCTGAGTGCAAAAAAATTAAATTTTCGTACCATACTAACAATTGAACTAAAGCTGTTCTGAAGGTGCATAAACAGACTAGTTTGTTCATGCACAAAAAAAGTGGACACTGTAACATGTATATAATTTCAAATTTTTTTGTGTATTGTGTTCAAATTTCGCTGTACTTAATTATCATATGTACAAGTATCGTGTGTTCATCTATTATGGAACTTTATAAATAAATGTATGAATTCAGATAATTTCCAGTTCATTGAACCGTAAATATTGTTCGAACGTTTTCAATTATGTTTAAATTATATTTTTGCGACTCCTGCATGTTTGATTCGTATAAAATGAGCGAAACAAACAAAAATTGTGTTCGTTCTTTTCAGTGAGTACTTTTCCTATCTTCTGTACTCTTTTAACAAGGTCACATCTGTCACTATCTCTCATTCGCTTGTTATGTATTACACAACTGCAATATTGACTTGTTTTGATAAAAAAATAGGGTGACCATAATATGAAATCAAATTTTTAAAACAATAGTCGATAGTGATATGATTGTTCTCTATATTTTCCGAAGAAAGATAATCAAGACCAAACTAATAACTTATTTTGCAATAAAATATATTTCAATAATCTAATTTGAGTTTTGGTAAATGAAATCATAACTATATGAAAAAAAGTAAGTGATCATAGGTTTGATTTTTTATCTGATGTAGTTTTAAATGTTATCTTGATGTGATTAAAAAAAAATCAGATATATGATTTATTTTAGATGCGAATATAATAATCCAATGATTCGAAATTTAATAATAGCCATGACCGACACAAAACTAATGATTATTATTTGGAAAAAAAATCAGTCATGTATAGAAAAAAATGTATTATATTATTTACATTGTTTAATAATTAAAGCCACTACATCAAAAATATATTGAAATATACAAAACATATACGATATATGGTTTCCAAAAATTAGTCAATGTATATAATTGAATATAATTTAAATATTCTAGCATACCAGACGATTATTATAATTAATTCAATAATTCCCTTAAACATATTAATGAGATAAAATTGAATAGAAATGGAAAATATTTCAAAATTAATACAAATAATAAGAAAATTATTAATGAGATTCCAAATGTGTTTCGAACACAATGAAAAATGCTACACATACAATTTAAAAAAAAAAATGGAAACGTAATTTAACAGCACGAAAACACCCAACAAATACAATTTAATAAAAAACGAACAGCCTTATCAAAATGCATGCTAAATTATAATGTCTTACAATATCAAAATAAATAATTTCAATCATTAGCTGAGTTCGTTGACTCCATCCAATAAGTTCAATGAGCACAGTTTTATTTGTGAAAATAATACAAATAGTATACAAATTGTCATAGGCACTATATATAAAAAATTCTAATATCACTAATCTAAATTCAATATCTTTGTTGAAACGTGTTCTGCTGATTATTATTGTTTTGCTGCTGCGATGAATTGTACATCATCTGTTGCTGCTGTTGATGCTGTTGCTGTTGCTGGTGTTGATGAAAATCTTGCTGTTGCTGCTGCTGCTGTTGTTGTTGCTGTTGCTGCTGCTGTTGCTGCTGCGAAGACTGGCCACTAGCCTGGCTGCTGCCCACTCTCGATCGCTTGGCTGAACCCCCTCCGGAGTGATGATCATGCTGTGAACTAGCCTGTTGTTGTGCCTTAAAGTTAATACCTTTGTCAACGTCTCAAAAACTTATACGAAATATACTAGAAATAATGATTAAGCATCAAAATATTAATAATTTTAAAATTTTTATACGTTCTGCTGTTGTTGTTGCTGATTTTGTCTCGCTTTCGATTCAGACTTATCTTCTTGGTCGTCGTCTGTTAAAAACTCTCGTTTAGGATAAGGAATGGGACAACCGGCGAATACGTCCTGAAATATAAGATCGATTGTAAGCTTGCACTTCGAATTATGTTGAAGTTTTACGAAGATTATGATACCTGAGTCGGCAGGGGATCTTCGCCAAAATAAGCATCGTGCATGGCTTGTTCTGATGTGATTCTCCGATTAGGATCCATCAATAGCAATCGTTGCAAGAGATGGAAAGCTCTACTGTCCGGTTTTATTTTGTGCCTGTCCATATATTTACTTAACGAACAACTTTGATAGCTGAAATAAAAACGTAAAAATTTCGATAAAATATGAACGAATACAATAAATTTCTAAAAGCAAAGTGCTTACTTTGATCTCTTAAAATCTTTCGTCAACGTGGGATACTCTGGCATTTTCCTAATGTCTTCCCAATCTTTGTCGAGAGGGAATCCCATGACATTGAATATTCTATCTAATTGATCATGATGATATGGATTACTAGTTTTGATGTCTTCTTGACGACAATGGAATATTGGCTCAGATGTTAACAATTCTGCAAATATACAACCAATCGCCCATATATCTGAAATATTTTGAAAGTCATAAATAAGTATTCAGACCATTTCCTGGAAAAAAATATAATTTATCGTCAAAGGGGAACATTTTTAGATTCACAAATGTTATATGAAATCTCTACATTCAATTTTTTTTAATTGACATTTGTACAATTATTTATCTAAATGTTGCAATTCTATCAACTGTGTGACAATATTGATGAATTTAAAAGAAAAACTACACTTTAAAACAGATTATATATTTGAAAATATACCTATGGCTTTGGTATAATGTCTAGCTCCTAAAAGCAATTCCGGTGCTCTATACCAAAAAGTAACAACAACAGGATCCAGATCAGCTAAAGGTTTCAACGGAGCATTGAAAAGCCGAGCGAAGCCCATATCAGCAATTTTAACACGTCCTCTCTCATTACCTTCACCCATCACTAGAATATTAGCAGGTTTCTATGTGGAGAAACAGAAAACATATACACAAAGAATATCAACAACGAAAAGCATATAACTCGAACTCACCAAATCCCTATGCAGTACCCAATTTGAGTGCAAATAATGAATTCCATCCAAGATTTGATACAGCAAACTTTTAACCATTCCTTTAGGAACCATCACTGGTTTCTTATTCGCTTTCGCAGCTCGGTGAAATTTTATTATGTGCCACAAATCGTGCTCGGCATAGTCAAATAACAACCACACTTTGCGATCATTGTGCGACAAGAACACATGGATCAGATTGATAACATTCGGGTGTTTTAGTTCTCTCAGCAACTACAAAAAGCGTACACAAATTGATATACCATGTTCTCCTTAAAATAAGACCTTATCCGAAAATAAGCCTTAACCATGAGTTTAAGTTTTTTTTCAATCCTATCCTGTAAATAAGCCCTACTCCGAAAATAAGACCTAATGAGGAAATTTCAATGTGGTACTTGTGACTGGTTATCACAGTGGTTCTGATTCGGCGCTCTATACATAAAAGTAAGATTTTGTACAAATATATATTTTTTAAATTGATTTCTTTGACTATATCGATGGGGAAGCCCACCATTCCGCCTGTTACATACACCCCACTCTATGCCAGCTTCCTGAGTCGGCTTAGTTGGGTACCAGCAACATTAGGCGAAACTACGGGAGCCACATTTACATTCACTGAGAACTCTACATTTAATTTTAACTAAGCAATCGCGAAGGACTGATTTCCGGGGATCATACGGAATGCTGAGGTGAGAAAAATTTTAACGAAATATGTCTTTCTGCGAGCTGATCCTCTTGGAGAAGGTACGGAACGCATGAAAAGCAGATTTCGAGGATACGAGGTTAATATTGGAAGATGGCGATTTCTTTGACTATACGTAGTTAAATCTGTTATATTTTTGATAAACTTATATTTGCATATTTTGTCAATTTCTGACCCTGCGATGTTTTCATTAATTAAAACTTTGTATTTTATTTAAAAAAAAGCATTTGAACTATTTATTTAAAAGCAAACCATTGTTGAATGAGATATCACATGTACCTACAAGTAAAAATTGTCGTATGCACGAACCTTTTTTAACCCTAACACGATTACTGGGTAAAAAATTGATATAAGACCGGGTCTAACTTTCGGGAGAACACGGTAAGTGAATAAACTGATTGAGTCAAATCTGTAAAATGGGAACTAACGGCTATTTCTCGACAGGCCGACATGGAAAGTCCAGTGCCTTCGATTTGTTTGAGGGCGTAGTCCCTTTGGTCTCCGTCTTTGCGCCTGGCTTTGTAAACATGGCCGTAGGTTCCTCGGCCCACTTTGCAGCCTTCGAATTCGAACAGTTGTTCCACTTTGCATCGCTCGCTTTGCGTACGGACCTTGAACTCGTAGTCCATCATCACAGATATTTGGTTTAGTCGAAGCCGGCGTCTCGCGCTCAGTTAACGCCGAACGTCAACTGGAGCGAATGCTCGAATTTGGGCCGTTCTTATGGCCACACTTGTCAAATTTAAATTTTTGTACTGTTCTGAAACTTGTTTTATTGTTCGCATTGTATAATGCATTTTTAAAAGTGCCATTTGTTTAAAATATAGGATTTCCCAAAATTAATACAAAATTTGAATTTGCCGCCGTTTTATATTCCATAAATAAAAACAATCTAAAGACTGAAAAATGTGTTTTATATTTAATTCAAATCTTTCATTAGCATCTAATGCAAGATTTGAATTAAATATCTAATAAATAAAAAATCTCAATAAAATTGCATAATGCACATACTTCGATGTTTTATAACGAAACAATCGTTTGGCGCCAAGCTGTCATAACCATTGAAAATCGTTCAAACGTCAAAATGAGCTTGTGGGTGGACAAACACCGTCCTCGCGAGCTCACGAAGCTGGACTTCCATCAATCGCAAGCCCAACAATTACAACAACTCGTCAAAGCTGGAGACTTCCCCCATTTACTGATCCACGGACCGAGCGGAGCCGGCAAAAAAACCCGCATCATGTGCCTCCTCAGAGAACTGTACGGAGCTGGAGTAGAAAGGCTTCGCCAGGAGCACGTCTCCTTCACCACCCCCTCGAACAAGAAACTGGACATAATTACGGTCAGTTCGAATTACCACATCGAAGTGAACCCGTCCGACGTCGGTATATACGACCGAGTCGTAGTCATGGACCTGATCAAGAACGTTGCACAAACCCATCAATTAGACTCTTCAGGGCAACGCGAATTCAAAGTAGTCGTCCTCAACGAAGTGGACGAACTGACCAAAGACGCACAACACGCGTTAAGAAGAACTATGGAAAAGTACGTTTCTACTTGCAGGCTTATTCTCTGTTCGTCATCCACTTCTAGAGTTTTGCCCGCCATCCGGTCGAGATGTTTGAGCATAAGAATGCCAGCTCCCACCGATCAACAAATCGTACAAGTTTTACAAAGCACTTGCAAAAAGGAAGGCCTCACTCTACCTTCGGAATTAGCTCAAAGAATAGCCGAAGCTTCAAATAGGAATTTGAGGCGAGCGCTTCTCATGTGCGAAGCGTGTAAAGTTCAACAGTACCCGTTCACTCCCAACCAATCCATTTCGGAGCCCGACTGGCAAATATTCATCAGAGACATGGCTAAAAGTATTCTGTTGGAACAGTCACCTAAAAGCATCGAAGGTATTCGTGCGAAATTGTATGAACTCCTCGTGCACGGGATACCCGCCGATTTGATCTTTACGGGCTTGCTGGACGAACTGGTCAAAAACTGTGATATGCAAATGAAAAGTGAAGTGGTCAAACTGGCCGCGTTTTATGAACATCGTATGAAACTGGGTGCCAAATTAGTGTTCCATTTAGAAGCGTTTGTTGCTAAATTCATGTCGATTTATAAACAATTTATAGAAGAAAGTCTAGGCAGTATGGATTGAACGTTTATTTACATTATTATCATACATCTAATATATAACATGTATCTATAATACTAAAGTTTTTTGTTCTTTGCCTTTTCATCTTGTAATTTCGATTGTTCTTGAATAAAAGCTGCAATTTTTTCTCTGGCTAATGGATCTTCTTTATGTAATAATCTGCTTTCTGTTCGTGTATCCCCGATCAGCGTTCGTCTGAAAATCATAGTTATAAAATAAGTAATTTATATATTTTTATTCTATAAAATTGAAATAAAACTTTTCGACAAAATAAATGTATTTATTCATTTCATTTATTCAAGGTAACCAAAAATAAACAGTTACCAAATCGATTATGCATATTCCGTATTATGATAAAAAAAATTACCTAAAGACGAAAGCAGTCGCCATTGATACAAAAACGGTGCCAAAAATAATGGGGAATCGTAAACGAGCGAATAATGACATTTCTTTCGGTTTGTACTCCATTTTTTTTCAGAATCTTATGGCGCGCCGGTCACGTATTCCATTTGACAGTCTTGGCTTCAACGTCTGCAAATTCAACCATTAATTTTTCACATATTAATTTTTAAAAAATCAATTTTAACATAAACTATATATTAAAAATATAAATAAAGTTATAAAAATCCATCTCGTATGATTTTTGAGTTTTTTTTTTAATGATTTTTCATGTTTATAATATGTTCAATGTACGGTATTATGATTTTTTTTATCGTTTTATTAAATCAGAATATAAACAAAATATGATATGGATTCAACTTCTATTTACGTTGTTACATATTTGATAGGAATATATGGGTAAATATTTTTTCAAAATTTATGTTGTATTTGAACATTGCTAAAGCAAAAGAACTCATGTCAGTGCCTTGATAATTTATATATTATTTTTTTAATGTGGCTCACGAGTGCAAAGCTTAACGTAAATATTTATTTTATACGACGTAGTATTGCTCAATTTATTCAAACTGATAAAACAAAGAAATTCGTAAAGATTTGTCCAACCGAGAATATAAAAAAAAAATCATACACTTATAAACATATTGTTGTTAACAAATTTGATTTTATCTCGCAAATTTTCGCTATACGCGAACTGTGACATCTGCAATTAAATAAAAACATGCAACGATAACGAGTAGGTATAATAAGAACATTTGTATTCAGAACTCATTTGTATTATATTATATCTCGTCATTGAACGGTGTAATTATTTATCGACCGTTTGTTACATAAGTGACTAAAGAAAAAAAGTTTGATCAATATATTTGCAGAATAAAACGCAAAATATTTGCACATTTCGTGACCGACCATTAGCATGCCGTCGAGAATCGATTTGAATTTCAAATCATGCCTTTCCTTGAAACTGTTGAAAAATAGTCTAGTAATTGCTTTCTATTATTCGATCGAAGATCGTTTTATTGTTATGGAAAAATTTCAAAAAAAGTGGTCGCTGTAGGTATATCGCGTTTTTTGCGTTCACCTTGATAATGACCGCTGCTTTTTTTCATTTTATTTGCATCAGGATAATTTATTGTACCTTTGAATAGATTTAAGGTTCGAAAAAGTAACATTGTTTCAAAGGGAAAACATTTATTTTTGATATGTTCGAAAATAACTCGTGTTTATGAACGTCCATTTTGTTTTATAGGTCAACGTCTTCTGTTAGGAAATAGTTCGATTGCACAATTTGAAATGACAGTATAAATAATTGAATTGATTTTTTTTTAACCTCGTCTGTAATGATCGAGGTTACGACTCCATCCTCTACACCCAACCCCAAAATTTATTTAAAAAAAAGAACAACATATAAAATTATACAAGGAAATAAATAAATGTATACAAGCAAAAAAAGAAAAAAAACATAAATAAACACAAATGCATACTTTAAAAAAAACACAAAAATATGACGACATTACAATGCATTGATATCTTGAGCCTCCAGGACCATACTTCTTGAATTGATTAATTTTCATGTATTAAATTTCAAAAATGATTTTTCGAAATTGATTATTTATTCTGTCATAAATATAGCTCAAAATGTTTATCAATACAAGCTATCACATTGGAAACATTTTTACTAGCACAAAAAAAATTATATATTCATAATTTTATCAAAATTTCATGCAACATGAATTTTATAATGAATCAATTTCGATAATTTTGCACGTTAATTTCAATGCAAACTACCAAAAAAGTGATAATGTTCAATGCCATTCAAATAATAGTATAAACAATTTCTGCACGATTGTTTCGATAATGTTCAAAGCCAGACATTCTCGTGACGTATCATTTTATTTTCTTAACTTTTCTTCGTCATGACGGGAAAATCGACCAAAAAACACAAAAAATATGCATACATCTTAATGCCAAAAAAGTATAATCTTACACTAAAAATACGTCTATTGAATAAATTAATTTAAAGCACAAATTTATGTATTAGGTATATTATGAGTGCGATTTAACTGTACATATATTGAAAAATATAGATTTTGCCTTAAAACAAATTACTTGTGCATTAAAAAAATATACCATGTGTATTAAAAAACCTCTTATTGTGCATTATTTTATTCATGGTGTACAATAAAAAAAATGTGTGCAGTATAAAGTGAGCATTACAAAAATATGAAATGTGCAATAGAATGACTAGTGGGTGCATTAAAATGACATAGGTAGCAACGTGGCAAAGTAAAGCCATTGCTCTACAAGCAATTTAATTCAATTTTCAATTACATTTTAACAATTATATACTTTTTTTAATCAATATTGATTTTGTTTGAATCGGTTTACAGTAATCCTTCCTATAACGTCTCCTCCTATAATGACCCCCCATATAACGACCCCCCTATAACGTCTGCGGTGTCCTCCCTATAACGTCATTTTTTTCAAATGCATTTAAATTCTAATTTTTTAATTTTTTTTCAAATTTATTTGAAAAAAAAA
>JAOXNN020233842.1:0-11881 GCA_028571205.2 Hydropsyche betteni
CGGGCAGTAGCAAACTTTTCTCACCAACCATTGGGTTATGAGCGGAGCACTGGCGACGTGCTAACATGTTTAACCCTTTTGTTTTCTTAACCCAACCTAACCTAACACTTACGGGCACTTAGGGGTTAGATTAGGTTAGAATAGGTTAAGAAAAAGATTCAATTCAGTCTCAAACCTAGAAGCACCAAATTCTTTTCAGGTATTTATTTGTTCATTCAATTCATTGACCTATTGAATGCTTGGGGTGATATAAATTTAATGACTGCAGATGTACTTTTTCTTTTCACTAATCTTGTACAAGCTTACAAAATTGCAAATATTGTTTTCAATCAACATGCGATTAGAAAAATTATTTATGATATTGAAAATTTGATACCAGCAAAAGACAGTCGAATAAATGAAATTATTAACAAGTATTATTAAATTTTGATTTAAAATTATTTAATTTTCACAAATCACATCTATGTTAATAAACTTATAATATTAACCTTTCAGATATTCACGAAAAGCAAAATACTTTTTGATTTTCTATTCATTATTAACCTTCATAGGGGTTATATCGTGGATTATAGATCCGTTGTTATCCAATATTAAGGAACTACCTGTAAATGCTTGGTAATTCTATAAATAATTAAATTAATGCAAACTTTAATTTCTTTACTTAAAAATATATTTAATTTTATATGCGTATTATAAGTATCTATAATTTGAAAATTATCGTTATTGAAAATGTTCAACTTTCAGGTATCCGTATGACATAAAACAATCGCCAGCATATGAAATAGCTTTCTCTCATCAAGCCATTGCAATAAATTTGTCAGCTTTTTCTAACGTGATTAAGGATAGTTTAGCAACTGGTTTGATGAATAAAATAGCATGTCAATTGGAAATTTTAAAATATTCCATAGAAAACATTTCTATTATAAATAATGTGAAATCTCAAAAGTAATCTTATAATATATTTTGTGAAAGAAATTACATTGAAATCTATTTTCACAAATTCCAGGAATCATTCGAAGAAATATATGAAAAATTAATGTTGCTATTATATTATCATAAAAAAATATTAAAGGTATTGAAAGATATAGAAAAATGCTTTGGATCTGTAGTATTTGTGCAGCTTTCAGTATCTATGATAATAATCTGTGTTACAGCTTTCCAAATATCGATGGTATTTTTGTTTTTCATAATTTTTTTTAGTATTATCAGTTTCAAAAAGTTCATATAACAAAAAATTGAAATATTAATTTTTTTATAGCAAATACACAATGGAATTGCCAATATATTGGGTATGTTGTTTTATTTGTTAGACATGATGTTACAGGTTTTCATTTATTGTTGGCACGGAAATGAAATTAAGTATCAGGTTAAAAACATTAATATTGTAAAATGTATTTTCAAATTATATTTTTCAATAATAATATATATGTAGAGTGAAACTTTGATGGATTCTGCATACTTCTCACCTTGGTACAATTATCCATCTCGATTCAAAAAGACGCAATTGATGTTCATGATACGCGGTACAAGAACCTTACAATTGAAAGCCAACGGTTATGTACCAATGTCTTTAGGAACATTTGCATCTGTAAGTATTTATTTATCTTCTTAGTATTATAAATTATTTTCCAAATTATGCATATTTTTTAGATGATGAAATTATCTTACTCTTTGTTCACACTACTACAACAAGTCCAAAATCCTAAATAAAACTGATTCAGATATTTTAGAGATTTTTTATTCGTCAAATAAAGTTTGATATATAATATAATGTACATTATATAATAAATTAGTGCTTAATAATTGTATTACTATTACTGTCACATCAACTTAGTAACATAGATTTTTTTTATGACTAATTTTATGAGGTTCAGTAAGCCCTGCTTAGTTAAACAATTACAATTATTATTTAAGTCAATCAAAAAGTTTTTAGAACGCATTTCACTAACTTTTCACACACAATTAAAATAAATCGAAAATCATTCTTAATTATTCTCGCTATCTTATAATTAGCCTAATTAATTAAAAATTTCGCTAGTTCCTTTCAAAACATATTAATATCGACATATATTAGTATTTATGGGTTTTCTTTTTGTACGGGTGCAGATATGTTCTTAGCTGCTTTACATATAAGCTGAAAATAAACATACAAAACTAATTACACAAAAAAAATCATATTTACATCAAAATATTACAAAACAACAAACTGACCTGATGCCTTTTTAATTTGTAACGTATTGTAAATGAAAATGAGCAGAATTCGCACACAAACGGACGCTCTCCTCGATGAGCCATTTCATGAATCCGTAACTGCCCTCTTCCGACAAACGATTTGAAACAGAAGTTGCACTGATGTTGTCTCACTGGATTATGGTACCGTTTGTGACGATCCAACTCGCCAGCCGTGTACCAAGCTTTATTGCATATGTCACAAATAAACGATTTGCCTAAATGATGCCGATGATGACGATTTAACTCTTGTATAGAATGATACGCTTTGTCGCATTCTTCATATTTACATTTATATCTGAAATAATGGATTTTATTAATTTTATAATGATAAAAATTGAACATTTCAATTATGTAAAATGAAATAAAAACTTGAGGTGGTTTTTGTGCCGTTTCATATGACATTTTAGAGCCGATTTGTTTTTGCATATTTTATTACAAACTTCGCATCGAGATTCGTCTAATATATGTATTTCTTCGTGATTCGAAAGTGAGCTGCGCAATCTGAACGTTTTACCGCATGTTTTGCATTGGTATTTTTCTAATCCTTGATGTTTACCCATGTGCAAAGTTAGGTATTTGGGCGACGGGAAAGCTTCCGTACAACCTTCCACTTCGCATTTGTAGGGTGAAATTTTTAGATGGACTCGATGATGAGGCACCAACGTATCGTGTCTGACCATGTCTTTGTTACATAAGTTACAGGATTTTATCTTTTTACAATCGACCACCAACGGCGTTAAATTGCTATCCTGATAATGCGAGTAAAAATGCTCGGACATTGTTTGACTTTTATCGACTATTTCCAAACAGAGGGGGCATGTATCACGGTTTTTGTGTACTCTTTGCAAGGCTGCGATGACTCTATCGTTTTTGGTGAGTTTTAATTTGCTATTTTTCGAGAATGTCTTTTTTTTGTGAATAGTTTTTTTACGGTGCACTTTTGTTTCTAAAGGTTCATCACTGTCAGAATCCTGATTATTCGGAGAGTACGCTTCGAAGGGATCTATGTCACACTTGACATCATCGAGATCGCTTTCTGTTTTAATATCGACACTTACTACTTGTTCGGGCAACTTTTTACTTTCGGGCACTATGGCTCGACACAATATGTCGAAGGTCCTTATTATATTCTCCTTGAACTTATAACAGAGAATCAACTTTTCTTTACAAATGTTACAGATCTGCGACGGGAACCCGTCCGATTCGTGGACCTAGATAATTGACAACTCGTTATTATTGCAAAATAACATCGAACAAATGCTAAATATAGTGATTGAAAAATTAACCGGTATGTTCCCAATTGTGCTAATCATTTTGGCATATGATGGTTCGTTTGAATCATTAGAATCATCTAAAGAGAAAATATCGAATAAAGGTATAATATCTCGCAAACAAAGCCTACATATATCCTTGGCGTCGAACGCCGTGTGTTCAAACACAAACGTCATTTTGACACTGCCTTATTTTTTTAAATTTAATCTAAACATACAACTTTTCGACCTTCACTCGAATATTAACATTAATAGCATATCAAAATAAAGTTGAAAATTTTGATATAAAAATAATAAACGAAATTGATTTAATTATTCAAATTTACATAAAAAATCATTTAACGATTCCCAGACGTTTGCCCAAACGACATTAGCACATACGACACTACAACATCGAGCACAGAACACAATCCGCGAAAAATATATTATAAAGCGTTAATTGGATCATTTAATCATCATGTATTCCTTCAATTTTCCTAAAACTTGTGGTGTGTGTTACTATCGATGTGTGCTAGCTAGGCACTACTTTTTTTAGCACTACCTCACTGAATAATATCATTTGGGCGAACCTATCACCAAATAAACATATAACATGAAAAAAGAAACGAAAAAATCAAACTACAATATTAAATATGAAATTATATTTGAAAATTTCTCCAATTAGTACATTGTTTTAACAAAACTTTATTTTTGTGATCGCTTCATAAACGCCATCCTCTCTGAAATATTTTGATTCTTATTTCGATTTATATTATTGTAAATTTATATATAAAAAAAACAACATACAGTCCATCAAACGAATATAATCTATTGGTGCATTTTCCTTGCAAATTATTTTCACATCTGAATATTAAAAATAGTTCTGGGTTTGTGATACTTTCAGCAAACAATTGGTATGCTCTGGCATGACTGCATATTATCGATCCACTTATTAAAATGTCTTCACCTAAAAACGTTAAATTAGTTATAATTAGGAAATATGTGTGAAATATTGACATTTAAAAATTAACGAACTTTGAAAAAGGCAATTGACACAATCTGGTTGTTCTAAACCACCGTTGAAAACCAAATTCAGGTCTCCCAAAGGATGTCCATATGATATTGTAGAAGTGAAAAAAATTTCAACAGTTTTGGCATCAGAAATATCAAGGGTAGTTTCTGAATCAAAATTTATGAAAGGAACAGCCGGATCTAGACCTTAAACACAAATTTAAAATTAAAATAAAAAAATTTACATATAATTTCAACGATTATTCTTTACAAACCTGTAATTTTTTCGATAAACCCAAATTTAATTTGAGAACCAGCTACACCAGCCACATGAGATCCCAAACTATGACCTATCAAATGGATATTTTCGAAACCTAATCCAGTTTCATAAACTAGCCATTGAATAAATTTACCTAAAAATACTCCAACAAACCATGTGTTTTCAATTGCTTCATAATAAGTACGTTTTGCAAAATACGACCAGTCGACACATATAACATTCACAAAACTCTTTCTTAAAAACGCTATTTGAAAAAGTCTAACTATAATTGGTAATTCAAGCAAATGTGTAAATTGATGAATAATTATTATAATTCGTACCATCTCTTATCAAAGTAAAAACTTCGTCTTTACAACTACTCTGAAATCCATGAATTATAAATTTGGTTTGTAATAACGGGTCAAAACGAGTAACATATATACTCTCACGATCAAAGTAATATATTGGAAAGCCACGAAATGATTCTTCTCTGGAAAAATATAAAATGATTTCTTTGACAATAAATTAAGCGAAAATTATTAATTATACCTTGTAAAAATTGACAATACAACATCTTTTGGGCTATTCAATACATCACATTTGAACATTGATTGATTGATAATTATCAAGATAATAAATACTGAAAATTTGATAATGAAATATTGTTTGAAAATAAATAATATGTAATACTAATTTGTGTACCGATATTGAAAGTGTCCATTATTATATTTCTGCGATCAGAATAATACATATTCACTACTATTCACAATATGTATTATCAATATACCATATGTGCAAAAACTTTAGCACTTTTAAATGAAAAGGTAAACTTTTTCTTATTATTTTCATTTATTACGAAGCAAAATATAACAATGCTGTTAAACGAAATATCAAATATTCGAGAAAATTATCAAAAAAGAAAAATTCACAATTTTTTGTGACATAATTTATTTCTGCACAATGAAAAATTCTATTTAATTGCTCGGTATTGAAATCTATTGTTTCATTAAAAAAAATCAGGTCGAAATCAACATGCAAATCAACATCAATACGATTTATCATAATAAAAACAATTATTCAATCAACGTTAAATTTCTGAACATCATTCTGAAAACAAGCACAATTTTTTAACATTTAAAAATCTACAGATAAACTAAATCAGATTTTCAGGTGAATATAACACTGAAAACAGTTGTCAGAACGTAATATGATAATTTTTAAACAACGATAAAAAAACATAGTTAAAACACAAACATGAAGATGTCGCATTTTCTCATCAAAAAATACAAAACAAAATTTCCAATCAATTCTCAACTAAAACGAAAAAATTAAATACTAACATTTATACAGTATAAATAAATTTCTCAAATCGCGAAAACAACATCATTATCATATCATAGCAAAAACCATATTTGAAAACAGCGCATTTTCCCTTAACCAAAACCAAACACACCCATACAAAAAAAAATCCACAAAAATTATCACGAAAACGAAGAAAACCAAAACGGCGCCAAATCCAACAAATTCAAAAGTGACCCCTCGAAATTTTCAGGTTAACACCTTCGGCGACAGATGGTCCCCACGCTTTTTAGCCGACCCTACCGAATTTGCGACCCGTTCCAACTAGTCGGGCTTGAAATGGCGACATAGCATACTAACCTGGCGCAGGGAATATCGTGATCAAGAAGGCGATTTCCCCGGTAGAGGTCCGGCCATTGCACACTAGGTCGGGTGGCTTCTATTGCAAAATTCCCAATTTGGGAATATTTGGGCGTGAAATTTTTGGTAGCTGGGACACGCGGAAGCGCGGTCCCTACTCAACGTTGAAGGGCGTCAATAGGTTTTTTTTTCTGTAAATGGGTTAAATAAATATCGGTTTGATGATAAAAGGTTAGGCAACGAATCGCGCGGTCAGTAAATGGATGCAATTATTAATTAGACTTTGATTATCAGTGACAGATTTGTAAACTGAATAAATTTTTTGAGCGCATTAATTCAGATGGAAAACGGCATATTTATAAAAATATCTCCATAAAAAAATCCTGGTTATAACCACGGCCTCAGAGCTCATGATTGAAAAAAGTCCCAAAAGGATCCTGGCATTTTTGATGAATTATTATAGTTTTTCTATTCCGATTTCGTAAAAATATGCAATAAACCAAACTATTTTTTTAGCAAAGGTGCTTTTCATTATTATCCCTTACAAATATTATAAAATCTTTTCAATATTGTAAGAAACTAAAGTCCTTAATGTTGTATGTGTTAAAAAGGGTTAACTCAATAAGCTAAATACTGAAACTATCCCTTAATAAACAAGTTCATTGTTAAGACAAGAAATGTGTTGTTTTAAAAAGAAAGTCAGTTCTGATAAAATAAGATGTTCCAAAGCATTTATACAAAATGACTAAAATCAATATCATTTTAAAATGATAAAGAAATGTTAAATGGGAAAAGATATTTAGATTACCATTTTCAGAGTGCAAAAGCTAATAGAATCAAATGCACTTTTTACTGACAATGAGAGAAGAGCAAGAGATATGAATTCAAATTATAGAGATTTTATAATGTTTTTCTAAGATTGATTCAATTAGCTTTAAAATAGATCAACATAATAAACTTTTTTAACTAACAGATCTGCATGGCGTGTAGTTGATGTGAAATTGATTCTCGTCTTAGATATTCTAACTATCACAATCAAAAATCCAAGGGTCATCACAATGCTGTAACAAATTGAAGAATAAAAACTGCTTAAAATTTCGTATGGATCATGTGATATATTTGTATGACAAATGCTAGTGAAAAAAATAAACGTTAAGGACTCAAACATACTTTTTCCTATCATAAAGTTTCTTTTTTAAGTTTAATTCAAACTAAGAACAGCTTGAATATTTTGGTGTTAATATATGTGTTCAATATTTTACTTAAGTCACCTTAGATTCTTTTTAATTTAATCTACTTCTTTGAAATCTATGTTACATAAATTAAAAATAAGTTTTACTAACAAGGGTATGCGAATTTCAGCAATGAAACTCATTTGTGTAATCTCTAAATGCAGCCAAGTACACCAATCTCATCCGATGCTGTAAAATAATAATTTTTAGTTATACTCTCATAAAACAACACAGAAAAAATCAGAACGGACAAAATTTATAACTTTAACATTTAGCTGTATATATTTTTTTTAATTAAATTAAGAACTTAATTGCTGATATGCATTAAATGCACTATAAAGTTAACTACATTTAAAAAAATTATCAAGTAGAAATTATATTTCAGTTTACTGACTTGAATGTCAATTTGATTACTATATTTTTTTTTTATATTTTTGAATTCATGATTTTATACATAAAAATAATCTCAATAACTAACAATTCAACTAACCCATCCTTGTCCTAAATATTATAGCCCGACAATGCAAAATAATTAACAGGAACACATCTGAAAACATTTGTATAACTAGTTATTTCTAATATTTTATATCTTTTTAATAACTTCATTTCAAATTTAAAATTCATATTTTACTAACAAATATCCTCGACGACGAATCCTGGATTGATATACCACCTTAGAGCATTATCTTTATTTTTCTCAAAACTAAAAATACACCACATAATTCAAACATGTAAAATTCAATTTTAATTGTTAAAAAAAATAGATAATCAAAAAACCCAAAAGACTAACCCACATTAGTGTTATCATACACAAACCATGATTCTGTAGAAATTATCAACGCAGTGTCTGAAACAACTGTTTCCTAATATAAACACAATAAAATTTAACAAGGAAAAAACATATACAATGATTATTCAGGTTTTAATTTTATCATTCAATCAACAAAGCTTGAAATAAGAATAGTGTATATTACATGTAATGAAAAATATATTTATTTCAAAATCAAAACACGAGATAGTAAAATATTTTTTATTAATATGACATACTAACACACGTATACTAACAATAAATTATCATGATGTTTCATCGACTTTTCTCTTTTTCGAATCGAAACTCATTGTTTGCAATGGATTCTGTTGACGTGCCTGAAAGTTAAATTTTTGGTTAAAAAAGAAGTAATAAAGGATTTCAATAACATCATAATAACTCTACCTTATATTTTGACGATTTAGAGCTCTTAAAGTTTGCTCTTCTTCTCTTCAAAGGATTAACAGTAGTTGGTTTGGCATCAAGTCCTATGCCTTTAATTTCTTTTAGGGCTTCAGGTATTATATATTCGGGAACGTCAGACAAGTGTTGTTGTATTCTTACAGTATGAAGAGCTTTGTCATGTCTTAAAGCTAATAACTCTTGGGGATTATCATCGAAAAATCCCTGAAATAAGAAAAATTGCAGTAAAGAACTGTACAATAAGTGCTTCGTGTTTCTAAGAGATTTTTGAGATTACGAACTTTTAATTTTTTGCAATTTAACAACTCTATTTTAATTTCCTTAAGCCTAGCTTCCCTCACAGCTATTCTAGTTACAGCCCTCCAAGCGTCTCGTGATCGATATCTGAAGCCTTCAACTTGTTCCAAACAAAATTCATAAGTTCTAAAAAAACATAATTATTCATACAATACAATACTTCAACAAAAAATTATAATGGTTTAAAAATTTTATCAGAGAGAAGATTAATTCGACATTATTTGATCAATGCTTATGCATATAAATACATTATCAATTCGGAAATCTCTTACTCATCATGAAGTTTTAATAATAATCTAAAATAAGTAATTTACAACTTACTTCAATACATTGTCTATATTGTATCCTTTTGATAAATATTCATCAACTTCATCCATCATTGGTTTTTCTCTCATTGAAACGAAAGATAAAACTTGTCCCTGAAATAAAAATAGATTAAAAAAACATCATTTATGAAGACATACTTTTATATAAATAAAACATTTTTTATTAGAAAACATACTTGATTATTTCCACGAGCCGTACGGCCTGCCCTATGTACATATGAACTAACATCAGGTGGAAAATCGAAATTTATAACATTTGACACACGCTGGAAATCTATACCTCGCGATACACCGAATTCTTTATCTTTTTTTCGTTTAGAAGTTAGATTTCCTTTCTATAAAAATTTTTTTTTTTATTACACTCAAAAATGATTATATTGTATTAAATAAATTACTAATTATCCAAGTCTAAAAAAATAATTATTTTTACTCATCGACTTGAATAATTGAGACTGTATATAAAATACCTTTTTACTGTTGACTTGTTTAGAATTTGGATTTGCATTATTTGCATTATCAGGTTGTTCTAAAGATTTTTCATCTGAAGCAATAATGATATCAAAAATATCTTGGTTAAATTGATTAACTGCTAAGCATCTAACGGCAGCAGGCAATTCCGAATTTAGAACACAGGCACGAATTTTAAATTGTTCTAAATACAATTTTAATCTGAAAATATTCATATTATTAAATGATTTAACGAAAATATGGTATAAAATAATAGGATCGAATAAAATTTACTTATAACATCTATCAACTGTTCTGACGAAAATAATTTTTTTTCCCCTAATAAGATTAAGTTTTAAAAGAGCGTAAAGAATGGTAGCTTTATCATTTTCTTCGGCTTTTATATGGTAATGTTCCAATTGAGTAATTGGGGCCAGTTCTGGCTCTTCTAATTTCAA
Organism: Hydropsyche betteni; assembly: GCA_028571205.2. Lineage (NCBI taxonomy): Eukaryota > Metazoa > Arthropoda > Insecta > Trichoptera > Hydropsychidae > Hydropsyche > Hydropsyche betteni. Next base: position 10,403 of record JAOXNN020233842.1, read on the forward strand.
TATAACAGGATTTCTCAATACGATTTTCTTCAGATTTTGAACATCTTCAGAAAGAGTGGCTGAAGCAAGTATAGATTGGTAGATACTAGGCAAGTGACTGAAACGAAAAACAATAAAAAAATCATATCATTGAAATACAATCAAGTAGTCTGTCGTAATATACTCACCCTAAAAGAGCTTTAACCTCGTCTTCGTATCCAAAAGAAAACACTAGATCTGCTTCATCGATTACGAGCATCTCCAAACTTTTTTTCAATTTCATGTTGTTGGCTTTCAAATGAGCTAAAGCTTTTGACGGAGTCGATACAATAATATCTGGTTTTTCTAAAAGCAACGGCTTGAGTAAATGTGTTTCTCCGTCTGTTGATAAATCGATACAACGCACTTCTCGCGCACACTTAATAGTCAGATCTATAATGGCAGCAAATATCTAAAAATGAAGAACGGATTATATAAAATATTTACTAGAAAATCATAATCAAGTGAAATAACAAGAAACCTGATTGCAAAGTTCTTTACTGGGAGCAAGTATAAGAGCTTTAATACATTGCTGATTATCAGTTTGTTTAGAATTCAAAATCTTTTGGATAACAGGAATCGAAAATGCTGCAGTCTTTCCAGAACCAGTCCTCGCTCTCACTAAAACATCTTTGCCTTCTAATAGCAACGGAATCGCCTTTTCTTGAACCAACGTGGGGGATAACCACCTCAATTTCGCTATCGCCTAAAACATCAATGTGATATCAACAATTTCCATACGTGAAATACTTAAATAATTCAACATTACCTTGAGAAGACGATCGTCGAGCTCCATTTCATGGAAGTTAAGTGGCTGTACATCTTCAACCGGTTCATTAATTTCCTCGTCTTTTTCGTTTTCTATATGTGAATCGATAGGCGGTGAAACTTCTTCAATTTCTGACGTCTTTTTCGCTTTTTTAGCACTTTTCTTACCCATGTTTGTTGCTGAATGATGTTAAAAGAAAACACGAGGTTTGACGCCTCGTTGAACGCTATTGGCAATGGTACCAATTGAATAATATTTGACATTTGTCAAGTTTTTGAGGCTGTCATTGAATTTCGTATTTTACTATGCAAATAAATGACAAATCATCAGTGTACGTTCTATATTTATAGCTTTATAGGTAAAAGTAATGGGTAAAAGTAACCTAAATTAAATTGCCAAAATTATAAAATTGAGTTTATTTTATTTACTATAAAAAAAAAATAATAATTTTACTACCGAAATCCCCTATATATAATCACAGATTTATGTGTGTGTGTGTGTGTCCGTCTGTCTATTCGTTCGAATGACGTTCGCGACTTTTTATAGTAATATGGTCTTCATGTGTATACAGTTAACGTCTATAATATGATGCATATATCCAAAGCTTTTTTTTACCCTGTAACGCGGCGGAACGGCGTTCCGGCACCTTTTATCTCGAAATTTTAATAAATGTTTGCAAAATTTTATTTTCT
>JAOXNN020233899.1:0-11861 GCA_028571205.2 Hydropsyche betteni
ATCTGGCTCATTATTTTCTCCTTGCCCTGAAGATATACCAGATCCTTCTCTTTTCAAAGTCTCGTTGTAGTATTAATATGGCAATAGAATATGCTACTAGCTAGTAGCATATTCTATTGCCATATTCGTTTTTAACACATTGATAATTTTCGTAAGATTTTAGTGCAAATCAGCGGAAAATATCAGACATTCATCGCATGAGAAATTGAATAATCAGGCGTACAATAGCGGATTGTTTTAATGGTAAAATAAGTTTAATTTTAGTGCCTTCAGATTTGATTCTTACATTCAGCACTAATATAATAATAATTACTGGATTTTTTACACTATATTGGTAGTTAATCAATTCTATTAGGTCTACTTATACTAAAATTACTAAAAATCAATATAATCTCTTGGCACATATTATATAGTTACAATGAACGATCTTCTTTGATATGTGTCGAAAAGGATATGCCCAATCACATACTATGTATACTCATCACCTCATACAACCGCATCGTATCGTTTATGTGTTTTTGTTCTGCTGGCTCTTCTTTTTTGTTTCGGTGCAATCGACCCATGCTGAACAACTAAGCCCCGATGCTGTCGTCACAGCCCCTACGTTTAGCAAGCTACACGGTCTTTACAATGCTCCCTTTTCACTCAGCTTGAGCAGCACTGCTGGTGTGCAGATTCGCTACACACTTGATTTTTCTACACCAACTCCAAGCAATGGCATCCTCTACAATCAACCGATTGAGATTACCACAACCACCATTGTGCGCGCCATTGCTTTTCATTCAGCCTCTGAAAAATCGGCCACAGTGACACAAAGCTATATCTTTTTGAAGGATGTACGCAACCAGCCCAACAATCCCGGCTCCAGTTGGCCGACGATCTTTTTCAAAGATGATGGCAGAGGCCCCTATCCCGCAGATTATGAGGTTGACCCAGAAATCGTCAGCCATGTTAATTATAGCGCGCGTTTTGAGTCGGTAATGATGGCCTTGCCAACGCTCTCGTTGGTCACAGATAACCCAAATTTGTGGGATGTAAAAACAGGCATCTACTACAACTCTTCGCAAAAAGGGGCTGCATGGGAACGTGCCGCCTCGTTGGAATGGATCGATCCGAGCGGCGCAACGACAGGCTTTACAGAAAATGTTGGCATCCGAATGCATGGACAAGCCAGCCGTCGCCCCTATCGCACGCCTAAGAAAAATTTTCGTATCTATTTCAGTGCCCAATATGGCAATACCAAACTCGATTTCAAACTCTTTGAAGACAACGACGCGCTCTCAAAATTGGATCGTTTAATTCTGCGTTCCGGTGGCAACTATACCTGGCCGCACAACGATAGCAACCAACGCCGCCAAGCCAATTATGTCACCGACGAGTTTGGACGGCGCACCTTTCTGGCAATGGGACATTGGTCATCGCATGGCATGTTTGCCCATCTCTACATCAACGGTCTCTATTGGGGGCTATACAATCCGGCTGAACGCATTGATGACAAAACCATAGCCGCTTATTTTGGTGGCACAGAGCTTGACTATGACATCATCGAACCTGCCGAAGAAAATGGCTACGCGGCGACTGCTGATACGGGTACGCTCGATGCATGGAACGCACTCTTGAACTTGACCAACCAACCGGCTTTGGACAATGCCAGCTATGAAGCGGCTCAAAAGCGTATTGATGTCGCCAACTTTGCCGACTACATGCTCTTAAACCACTTCTTAGGCAATACCGACTGGCCCTTCCACAACTGGAACGCCTTTCGCAAACGCACTGGCAGCGATACACGTTTTCGCTTTGCCGTTTGGGACACAGAGAACTCTTTTAATAATAATGTCAATCAAAATGTCTTGAGTAGCACAGTGGCCCCGCCAACCGGCACGATTACAATTATCTATGATGGCTTGATGACCAATGGTGAATTTCGACAACTGATGACCGACCGCATCTACAAACATGTGGTCAACCCGACTGGCGCACTGACTGGTGGCAGTTGTGCCACTCGCTTCCAAGCGACCGCCAGAATCATCGACCAAGCGATCATCGGAGAGTCGGCGCGTTGGGGCGACTATTCGCGCGATGTCTATACATTGACCAACCCGATCACAGGATCATTGCCAGTCTATCTTTACTCGCGTGATCTGCCCACGTTGGATGCTGACCCGACCAATAGCACGCCCGACACTGTGCAAGAGACCTGGGAGCAGATCGTCAACAAGCGCATCTCGATCAACTGTCCACAACGTCCGGCGATTTTGGTCAATCAATATGTAGCAAAAGGCTGGTATCAAACCACCGTCAAAGCCCCCAACTTTAGCCAAGAAGGAGGGGCTGCGCCGCTCGGTTTTGCACTCAACATCGACAATACGGCCAACAATGCAGCCGGTGACATCTATTACACAACCGATGGCAGCGATCCGAGACAGGTAGGGGGTGCGGTCTCATCATTGGCAATGGCTGGCGGGGATGCCGCTAGTGTCACCGTTCAACAAGTCACTACTGTGAAGGCGCGCGTCTTTGATGGTACAACCTGGAGTCCCTTGCACGAGGCGACCTTCTACCTGCCGCAGCCTTTTGAAAATTTGCTCATCAACGAAATACACTATCACCCCATCTCCAACACCGTTGCCAGCCCGCCCGTCGATGGCGACGAGTTTGAGTTTATCGAACTGCATAACAAAGGCAATGTTGCCCTGCACCTCGACAATGTCCACTTTAGCCGTGGCTTCACCTATTGGTTCCCGGCCAATACGACGATTGAAGCGGGTGGCTATCTGGTCTTGGCAGCCAATGATCTACAATTTAAGGCACGCTATGGCAAATCACCACAAGGCGTGGTACGTGGCAACCTAGCTAATGGCGGTGAAACCATCGAACTGGTCAATGCATTGGGCAACCTGATTGACAGTGTCACCTATCAAGATGTTGCCCCTTGGCCGACAGCAGCCGATGGCACAGGTGTCAGCCTTTCGTTGATCAACCCTTCGCTAGACAACAGTCTGCCGGGCAATTGGGTTGCTTCACCGGCGGCAGGCGGTACGCCAAATAAAACCAATGGCATTGTCCAAACCAATCAACCACCGACTGTCAATTTGACCCAACCGAGCCATAGCGCAACCTTTAACCCTGGCGAGTCAATCACGCTACGCGCAGAGGCCAGCGATCCTGATGGGACAGTCAGCCAAGTCAGCTTCTTGGACAATGGTGTGCTAATTGCAGGGTGTGTTGACAGCACAGCCCCCTATGAATGTACCTTGACACCTACTGCTTCAGAACATCAATTTATGGCGCAAGTGACCGACAACGGCGGTCTTAGCAGCAGTTCAACGCCTGTGACAGTCAATGTGATCCCGCTGCTCAATCAGCCGCCAACGGTGAAGATTGTCTCGCCGATCCATGGCATTGTCTTGACTGCGAGTTCTCCTATCTCCCTGTTAGCAGAGGCCAGCGACGCAGATGGCACGATTATAGAGGTACGCTTCTTCCAAAATGGCACCCGTATTAGTGCCTGCACCGATACGGCTGTACCCTATCAATGTTCTGTGACACCGCCCGTTGGCAGCTACAGCTATACTGCATTGGCTATCGACAATGCTAATGCCGAAACAACCTCTGAAGCGATTACGGTCAACATTCAGCCCGAAGCGGTCAACAAACCGCCAACGGTTGCTGTGGTTTCGCCCAGCAACGGTAGCAGCTTTGTCGAAGGGAACGCGCTGACAGTGCGTGCCGATGCTGCGGATGGGGATGATGGAGTCAAAGAAGTGCATTTCTTTGACAATGGACAGGAGATTGCCAATTGTGTCGATACGACTGCCCCTTACGAATGTACCTTCACGTTGACACTTGGCGAACACCGCATCACAGCCATCGCCTTTGATAGCAAAACCAACACGACCTCTAGTGAAGTGGTGATTCAAGCCAGTAAGCAGGTGCAGTCCTTGCCGGAAAAGGTCTATTTGCCTGTGACAACTCGGCAATAGGGTGAGGGGATGACGGGATGACAAGATGACAGGATGACAGGATGACAGGATGACAGGATGATCGTATTGGGTATATTTCTTCTTCTCTTGAAAATTTACAAGCAAAGAGAGAAATATGTCAACGAAACTCATCCTGTCATCCCGTCATCCCCTCACCCTCTCATCTTCTTGCATACCCGCGCCAAAGATGGTATAATCAAACGAATTGTTTAAACTTTCGTTGAGTTGTGAGGTTTTATGAGTGCGTCCCTTACACAAACCATCTACCGCAGCCCGCTACTCAACATCGCTCTCTTCCGTTGCCCACCAAGCCATCCAAATTTTCAGGGTGGAGAAACCATAAGCCAACCCACACTGATCTTTCCGCGTAGTGCCGTTCAAATCAACTACCCCGGCATGGAGCCAGTGATTGCTAACCCCAATGTAGTAATCTTCCACAATGCCCAACAACCGTATCAACGCCAGAAAATTTCAGATCGGGGAGATGTGTGTGAATCATTCTCGTTTGCGCCAGCAGTGGTGGCTGAGGCCGTGCGCCCCTTTGACCCGACAGCCAGTGAACAAGTTTTGCAGCCTTTTCGCATGACGCATACGCTATGTAATAACGAGCATTATCTGCGTCAACGATTGGTGGTGGAACATATTCTGAACCATAACGAAACCGACCGATTGATGGTGGAAGAGAGTATGCTTGCGGTGTTGGAAGGGGTGATTCGAGAAGCGTATCACAAAGGGACATACCGTGAAGCGGGTAATACAAAGGGGCAAAGCCGCACAATCGATCAACACCGCCAGATTGCACGGACGACACAAGCTTTGCTTTCGGAGCAATTTGAACAAGAACTTTCACTAGAGCAAATCGCCGCACAGGTTTACGTTTCACCCTATGCGCTCTGTCGCATCTTCCGGCAACAGAGCGGCCAGACGATCCATGCGTATCTCAACCAGTTGCGGTTGCGTACTTCGTTGGAAACGGTCAATCACAGCTTGGGACGGCTGACCGAACTGGCAGTGAATCTGGGCTATTCGAGTCATAGCCATTTTACCCAAGCCTTCCGCTCGGCTTTTGGCATCACCCCTTCCGATTTCTATCGTTTCTTCCGTGTTGCATCGCTCAACGAGTCCACACAAGAAGACGGCGCATCTGCCTACCTGGGACATACAAAACCACACGTCAACCAGCTAGCCGAACATCACATCTTACAATATCAACTCTCCTCGACATTCCGTTCGATTATGAAGTAGTCGATTTTCCATTTCATACAAATTTTTGGATCATCTCAATAAAGTGTGGTAGACGAGATCGACCTCCGGGAGGTGGGCACAAATTACCTTGTATGTGAAACTCCGTCTGCCTACCTCCCGGAGGTCTCGCCCGTATTGAGATGATCCAAATTTTTGAAGATAAATCAAGGATCAGACATATACCCTGTTACATAGCTTGTCCCATCAAAGACAAAATGGATTGTCTCTTCAATCACCTGTGTCACGCCATCTACGACACGCTCCCCTCGATACGTCACACCTAGATCATCAACTTCTGGGTGTTGCCCCCGTACAAATTCGGGGGTAGCGTTGTAGCTGTAGCTTCTGACCGTTCCATCAAGCTGCCCATCCTCCTCCCCAGCATCGAATTGGACAATTGCACGCCATTCTGTGTTAATCCCATTATCAATCCCATTATCAATCCCATTATCAATCTCTGCCACAATCGTCATCTGCCAATGGCGGACACCCGTTGTGTCCACCCATTGATCGATAAAGTAAACCCCCTGCTTGTTGGGGCCGATTTGTACTAATTTTCCCTCTGGCAATACGCCATACCCACTGGCGGCACTATAGAGCCAATCGCCTATGCTTGCCAGTTGCCAGCCTTGTTCGCTTTTGACAAAACGCGATACATCCAAACCAATATAGCACGTATTACAATTGTACTCATTTGTATTGGTATAGACAGTCGGGATGCGTTCTGTCAGCAACAGCATACTTTCTGTTGTATCCTCGTATATTGGCAACAAGGCGTTGAAGCGAATGGTATGGGTGTCGGTCAAGCTGCGTGCGTTGAGAAAGGATTGGTATGCAACCAGGTGTGTGCCATTATCCCACTGCAAGCGTGTGCCATAACGGGTCGTCATCGCAATGGCCGGCCTCAGTTCATCAGCAACGATGGGTGCAACGTCAGATAGTGTCTGAACAGAGCGCAATACAGAGATGGGCAGCCAATCTAACTGTTCCACTGCAATCTGTTGCAAGAGCCGTCGGCCATCGCTTGCTTCGATTAGCAGCCCCAACACGGTTTGCTCACCTGTTGAGACGATAGGTCGGCCTTGCAAGACACGCACTGTTGGGTACAAAATCGGTGTAGCGGCAATCTCCCATTCCGGTGACATAAGCTTCTCACCGCCTGTTTGCGCTGTGTCCAAGCGGATACGAATTAAATGGTCATCAAGCAACGCATAGAAATATGAATCGAGAGATAAATCTGTGCGAATGGGCGCGATAAACATTTGGCTCACACGACCCTTGATTTGTTCCGGCAGGGCAAAGGGTTGTAGCAGATCGGTTGTCATGGGTGACAATGTTTCAGCATCAGCACTATCGCTGGCACTATCCCTAGCAATCTCATCGGCAATTGAGATACGCCCCCACGTCGGAATCAAGCGCCACGGCGAACCAAAACTGGGTGACTTCTGTTTTAGCCGCCAACTGTCCAGTGCATAGAGCTTGTCTGCCCCAGCGACCAGCAATGCATCGTTGTCCCAAGCGATCTGTGGTTGGATGCCATACAACTTCTGCGCCATGTCTTCTATAAAAGGTTGGGCATTGGGCAAAGCCGCCGCCACACTAACCACATGCCCCTTGCTTTGTGCCAGCCATTCGTCATCAGGCGAATAGTGTATAAGAGATTGTATTGCTTCCTCCGCCACCAACGTTGGCTTGCCGCTGTTTGTGTCAACTTCAATCCGCACCGTCGTCACACGGCCATCGGCAGCAGTTTGCATGGCGATTAGGCGACCCGACGGATCGGGTTGCTGTCGAAGCAACCACTGACCTGCCGCCAATGCCTGTGCAGTGCCATCCTGTAATGAGATGGCATACAACCCTATCTCCACCGTGTCTATATCCTCTGTGTTGCCGCTTGCCGTCCTGCCAACCAATCCGACAAGTCCCTGCGCCACATCGATTGCCAATTGTTCAATCGTGCCTGTCCACAACAGGGTCGCTTGCCCAGCATCACCACTGACTGGGTCGATTTGATTCAGATCGATCTTACGCAAGGTATAGCTGGGGTTGCCTGTTGGTTCAGTTTGTATGTCGACTGAAAGATGCAAAAAGGCTGCCGTCCCTACCCAACCATTGGTCAATGGCTGGATCAGCGAATCATTGGTTTGGCTGAAGGGTTCGTCGTCGCGCAGGGCGACATTTTGTGGAAGATCGATTGATTGAATAGCAGAGCCGTCAGGATGCAACATAAAATAGGCAAAGTCTGATACTTGGTTCTCTGCCAACGCAAGTTGTGTTGCACCACCGTGCAAGATCCATTGACCATCGGGCGACCATTCGATTGAGACTACCTGTCGCAGCCCTTCTGTCAGGCGTATAATCGCTTGGCTGGTGAGATCGTAGAGGTAGAGGTCAGACGACGGCCCATCCATTGCACCAGCAAAGGCTAACTGGCGGCCATCGGGCGACCAAGCAACAGCATGGATGCCACACAAAAACGTGTGCCAAAGTTCTTGCGCCGAAGGCAACGCTGCCCCTTGTTGTATCGCTTCACTCTGCGCCAAAAGGGCTGTTGTCTGTTCAAAGTTGGTGGGAAAATCGGCTGGCAACAACTCAGCAACGATGCGATGTTCGTGGGTGAAGATATTATAAAGTTGCAACGAATAAGAGAAACTCTGGTTATTTTGTGCTTCATTTTGCGTCTCATGTTGCGCTTCATAACGCGGTAACGCACAACTGCCCCCGGCATCACCCTGATGAAAAGCCAACCAATCGCCGCTTGGTGAAAATGCCGACCAATTGCTTGGCGGGTTGCTGGTTGGCAAGGTCAAGCTACGATTGGTTTGCTCGCTATGCCCAAGCTTGTTCTGATCAAGATTAACAATTGTTAGGCGGGTTGCTGGCTCAACCAGATTAATGGCCGGTGGGTCACTGGAAAGATAGGCCAAATGTTCACCAGCAGGCAACAGGTTTTGTGGCAAGGGTTGCCAATCCGTCGAATTGACATTCAGTTGTAACAGTTGCGCCGCAGTTTCACTTGCGCTTTCAGTGGCCTGCCCAACAAATCGGCGGTTCAACCAGAGGACGGATTGCGGCTCTTCTGTCGTTGTGTGGCTGGTTTGCAATAGCTGCCAGCGTTCCGAAGGTTGATCACTTATGGCTGGCAATTGTTGCCAACTCGCCCCCGCATCGTTACTACGATAAAGATTGTTGGCGCTTTGCAGATAGATCGTTTGGTCAAGCTGAAAATTTACTGAAGGAAGCAATTGGCGCAGATCCGTTGCATAAAAAGGCAAATGATGACGCGCAACAAGTGCAGGGACGGTCGGGGTCTCTTCATCGGAAGCAAAGAGACGCGCAATATCCCACAATTCCCCATACGCCAAACCCGTTTCAGCTTGATTGATGGCAGATTGATTGATAGCAGCCAGCCAACGTCCATTCCACGACCAATCGATCAGCGATGAAACCGAGTTACCCAGTGTTGCCATCAACCAGCCTTGTTCGGCATCCCACAAGCGCAACGGTTCACCCTGTGCCGCGCTTGCCAAACGACGACTATCGGCTGTCCAGCGCAGGCTGTTGACCCGATTGACATGCCCAATTAATTTACGAGTTGCTTTACGTGTCTGATCTTGGGTCTGCTGATTTTCTGTCTCCCATAGCAGGACTGTGCCATCCTCTGCTCCGCCAATTGCCAGCCATCGCCCATTCGGTGACCAGGCCAAACTGGGCAAGAAGTTGCTGTTGATCTCAAGATAGTTGATCTCCTCGCCACTTGCTAAATTCCACAAGCGAATGATACCCGCAAGCGAAGCAGAGGCCAACTGTTTACCATCCGGTGACCAGGCTAAATTGTTGCTATCTGTTTGATCCAGTGCGCCGACGTGTGAACCGTGCCCCTCCCATTGCGCCAAGAGCGCGCCGGTTGTAACATCCCAAACTTGTAGCAAGGGTTGACTGTTGTTCCGATTGTTGCCGCGCGCCAGTGTTCTGCCATGCCCATCGGTTGCCAACAAACGGCCATTCGGCGACCATGCTATCGCTTCCACTTCAATGGTACGGAAGTGTTGTTGCAAGGTAGCTTGTACAATACCTGATGTACGATTTGATGCATGGCCTGATGGATTATTTGATCCTGTGTCAATCGAATAGACCATAGCACCTTCTTGCCCAATGACGGCGATGGATGTGCCATCGGGCGACCAGTGGGGTCGCGCCCAAGCAGAAAAAAGCCCATCGATGCGATGTAGGGGTTGTTGTAGACCCAGTTGCCAAATCCATAGATGGTTTTGATCCATACCTGCCAACAAACAGCCATCGGGTGACCAAGCGAGTGCTTGCAAACGCACAGTTGTCGCATCGATCTCATCGCCCCAAAAGAGTGGCTGATATTGTCCACCGCTATCCAAGCGTTGAATCACAACTTCCTTTATATTATTATTTGTATGATGCAGTGCATCGACTTTTGTCTGAGCATAAGCAATGCTGTTGCCATCTTGCGAAAGGGACAATGGCGTTGTACCTTCTGCCCAATTTGTATCTGTTAGACGTAGCAACGGCTGTGTGCGCGGCGCAATGGGTGAGACGGCTGGGAATTGTCCGCGTTTGAGTTGGTTGACCCAGCAGTCGTTTTGGGATGGTGGCGAAAAGGGCAGCCAGGTGAGTGCCGTTGGGTCAATGCGCCAAAAGGACTGTGCGCGGTCAGTGATCAACAATTCATGACGGTTCGCCGGCTCTTCTGTGCCAGAAAGACCAGTACCAGAAAGATCAACAACTGCCGCTTGTGTATATAAGTTTGCGCCGGTCAACTCGAAAAAATCGGCGGCAGCCTGCCATGTAACACCACGATCCAGCGTGCGATAAAGCTGGTCGGGTGTCAGCAAATAGAGAATTGCGTCGATGGCATAGCTGGGTGATGGCAAAAAGGCGACGATCTCGACTTGGGGAAACGGGAGTGGGAGGGTAGGGTCAACGTTGCTTACAGCCTTGAGCGGTACATGCCCTATCCACAGGGTTGAACAGAGTAGCGCAATCGATAGAAAAATATTTCTCAGGCAAACGATCTGATAACTCATTTTGCAATTCTTCGCAATCCAAGCATTCTCGCTGTCACTTGATCCATCCAGCGCGCGGGCAAGGCGCGCCCAGCCCACCAGACCAACCAGTTGTTGGGAATAGTAAGATGCGGTCGAGGCGATGGGTGTTCGAGGGCATGTCGTACTGTACGCGCCACCCGTTCAGGAGGTAACCCCTTGCGTCCTTGCACCACTGCTACCTTGACAAAACGTTTGACAATTTCATAATAATCGCCTTGGGCAATTCGCTCGATATCCTCTTGTTCAGCCTTGTCCCAAATCGGCGTTTTGATACTGCCTGGCTGCACGGAGATCACATCGACACCATAGATCAGCAACTCGCGACGCAGGCTATCGCTAAAGGCTTCAACGGCAAACTTGGAGGCTGCATAGGGAGCAAAAAAGGGAAAGGCCATTCGCCCAGAGACCGAACTGATGTTAACCACACGACCGGGTGGGTGTGGGCAATTGCGCCTTGCCCCCAGCAAAGGGAGAAAAGTCTTGGTGACGGCGACAAGGCCAAAAAAGTTGACTTCGAATTGGCGACGGAACTCTTCCATTTCCAAATGTAAAACTGGCCCGCCTCTGGCAATGCCGGCATTGTTGACCAATCCCGCCAAGCCTGTTTCGCCGATCATCGCTTTGACCTCTGCTGCAGCTGCGTCAATGGCAGGTTGATCGGTCACATCAAAAAAGAGCGGCGTACAACGTTCACCCAACTCGCTCTTCAAACGTTCAGCATCTGCTGGTTTGCGCACACTGGCAAAGACATGATAGCCATGTTGAATCAATTCTTGGCATGTGGTATAACCAATGCCAGTCGATGCGCCTGTGATAAGGACGTGTTTCATATTTCAGGTTCAAAGTTCCATGTTTCAGGTTCAAAGTTCCATGTTCAAAGTTTAAATACAAATCTGAAACATGAAACCTTGAAACATGAAACGGTTTTACTGGCTTACTAACTCGTTTATATACTCTACTATACCCTAAAATCGCTTGGAGATCGAATTATGAATCCTGCATGGATACAATTTAAGGATGAGGTGATTTTACAATATCAAGAACAGAAAAAGATGGCCGATGCTGCCTTTGCGCGCACCAGCGATGCGGCCTTTTTTGCCCAACTGGTTGAAGGTGGGGACGATCATACCAACAGCATCGCCATCTTGGTCAAACACATCAGTGGCAACTTTATCTCGCGCTGGAGCGATTTTTTGACCACGGATGGCGAAAAACCGACGCGCCATCGCGAGCGCGAGTTTTTGAACGAAGACCTCGATAGCCGTGCCCAGATCATGCAACGATGGGAGGAAGGTTGGCGCGTCCTCTTTGCGACGCTTGAAGCCCTGACCGATGAAGACTTCGCCAAGACGGTTTATATTCGTTCTGAAGCCCACACAGTGGTCAAAGCCATTCTGCGCAATTTGTTACACGCCACACATCATATTGGGCAGATTGAGTTGTTGGCGACAGCGTTGAAGCAATAAAATAGTGAGGCAGGGATCGGCAATAAGCACTTGACAAACTACTCATAATGATATATAATTATACATTATGAGTAATATTTATCGAGTGA
>JAOXNN020233946.1:0-11848 GCA_028571205.2 Hydropsyche betteni
ATCACTAACTTCCAAGATTTAACTCTTAAGAAATTAATGATTCTCTTTTATTCCTTCAATAAGGGAAGACAGATTTAATCTGAAACTTCGAATAGTCTTCTCAATGTATGGATCGTTAGGCTCAAAAGGTTCCCCAATCTCAGGAATGCTGCTTTTGATTATTAATGTTATAGAATTTCTGATTGCAGTGCTAATAGCTGGAGATAGGGTCAAATTACCAGTATCAAAAGCATCGCGAATAATTGTATCTAATGGGCTCTTGCGTTGTTGATGTATTCTATTGTAAGCTTGGATTATATCCTTGAAGGTTATTTTCCACTCATAAAATACAAAGTAGCGGACTGGAATAGGTGGGTACAGCTTTGGAACCGAATTTATCTTAACTTACAGTGGTCCTAAGTATGGTTATCTACCCATATCCTTCAGAGTGCTGTAATAATAGCAGACAGAAGTAATAAGCCCAAACAGGTCAAAGTAACGATGAAGAAAAGGGATTCTCGGCATATTTTACTGAATGTCACTGGCTGTTTTGGAGTAGATAGCTTGCAGTCGTAGGTACTCTTGCGGGTAAGAACCCTTCTCTTGCAAGTGCTGTTCTAAGTATTCTTGGTAGTCGGGCATAGTATCGATGGTGTACAATACTTCAAAAGAAGGATCTGCTACAATAGTATTCCCATGCAAACTTATCCTTTCCATTTTACCAATAATCCGAAAAGACGTCTGATATTTAGTCTTATACTCAGAATCGGGATTGATTCCTTCTCCAAGTCCTATTTCAGCACACCTTTCCCTCAGTGAGACGTATTGTTGAGATAGTTGTTTCTATCTAAGATATTTCCTCAAATCAATTATGTTACTTCTTAAATATGCTTTGTCCGTGCTGAATTTGTTGCCCCACATATCCAAAAATTACTTGGAGAAAAATCCACCGTTAAGATAGCTCTTCATGTAGTAGTCGAGGAGGCTGATAACTTCACCTACAAGTGTGTTTTGGTATGCAGGGTGGATAACTGGATACATACAACTATCATTGTTGAAATGGAGACTGAAAAAAGGAAAAGTGTCGTAAGTAAATATGCCAATAGCTAACTCCCTCATTATTTGCTTCAAGTCTTGGTCAGTGAAACTTGCCGTCCTCTTTCCAATTCTAACACAAAAATTGGTTTAATCTTGTAAAGCATCGGTAACTGAATTTTTAATATTGACAATGCGTCCCTTTTCTACTGCAACTCCACCAATACTTTTGGCGAATTTTATCAGATTCTTGATTAGGTAAAGTGACACTATAGTATTATACGAACTGTCGATTGAGCAAGTTTTGGCAGTATTTATGAACCCAACTAATGAAGGTGGCATAATTGCCCTAATTTTCTTGATGGGGTCATTCATGCTAGATGGAGAGCAAGATTTAGAAATAGACAATATTTTGCTCAGCATAAGAGGAAAGAACTGTGTGAGTATAGAGTTCGATTAGTTCAAAGCCTTTCCATTTTTGACCGAATTATGGTAGTAGTCGATACGTGACTGTTACCTATTTATCAATCCATTGATGTTTTTGCCAGGATGTTTTTTCTTCCAATAAGGAATTTTTAACTTTTTAAGCTCTTTCTGCAGATTTTATATGTAAGCAGCTTAGCCTTTTTCGCTTAGTACCTCAAATGTTCTTTTACTTTCTGGCGGTAAAATGCCCTGGAAAAACTTATCAACTAGTATTTATTGAATAGGCTTGGATAGATTATCAAAACTTTCACCAATTTTTTAATATATTTGTCTTGCTATTTACTATTTTTATGAATACCCTACTTCAAATACATTTACCTGTTACTGAAGTGTGATGTGAGTTCTTGGATCTTTTGCAAGTTCTTTTGCTTTTTCTTATGCTTGCTTACCTTATAAGCCACAACACTTTTAATAGTAAATAAACAAACGCTCAATGCCTGCCTTTTTGAAAAGTTTTTTCAATTATTTGGGTTATTTTCTCTTCAAATCGCAACCAGCACCTATCGTAACTCCACTATCGTAACCAGGCCAATGGGCCATCAGGCTGTTTGGACCCACTTATCTCATAAAGGTAAGCATCCCTTTCGCAGGGGCTGTCTTTGTCTATTTTCGGTATTTTTTCATCCAAATACTAGTACAAAACAATAAATATTGCCTAACCATTTAAGGTGATTTAAAAAGAAACTTACAACCGAAACAAAAATCGAAAAGTTAAACGCTGCCTTGGGTTCCATATGCAAGTTATCCATTACGATATTCTCAATACACATTTTGACAAAATTGATATGGGTGACTGCTTTAACGCTGACAAAGAGAGCCTAGGCCCTCAGACTATTGAGAGTTCGAGGTCCCTGACTCTCCGAAATGTTCGACTCCCCTCCTTTAACCCTTTTGGGGAACCCGATTTTTCGTCCGCGGGTTCTCCGCTGCCGATGTTCGGGTAACGGGGATAGTGAGATGCCCGAGAGTTGCCATAGCACCATTGATGTGACGCATCGGAGGATTAACCCCTGAGGGACACCCACCCACACTACAGAGTTATAACAGCTACTACAGAGCACTGTCCAGAAGCAAATGGTTTGAGACTTATTTATCTATCTCTGAAGATTGTGGACGTGTGTTGTTCCGGTTGTAAGCAATTGGAGTACAATTACTTCAATGCTCTTTAGTAATCCAAACCTGAGCCTACAACTAAATACTAAAATCAATGTTTTCATCAAAGTAGCCTCTTTATTCAAGTCAATCAATCTTACTCTTTATTCGTATTAAGTCAGCTTGGCCAGCGATGAGATAATAAACCAATTAATAAGATTTTGGATGTCATCAATGGCAAATAGATCTAACATTTCAAAGTGCTGCTTGATTGTTAGCACGATGCTTCACAAGGTCTCACTCCTTGCGAGATATAACCTTAATAACTAAAAGCTATCTCGAAGCTTCTCAGTATATAAAAATCTTCTGCTTATTTATTATTAATGAAAAAGTTGGGGTATATTATTTCATACGGTAGTCTGACTTCTTTGATAGCTCTAAGCCTTCAGACCAGGCGTTTTTCGGTCAGGCTGATTAAGTCAAGCATTTGTACATATTGAAATCTGATCTTCTCGATACCATACTTGTTAAGAATGAATGCCAATATTTCATTCCGCACAACACTAAGGTATGAGTTTATTTTAAATATATCGATATTAGCATGATTGAGGCACTAGGACCCACGAGCAGGAAGCACCGGCCTATTTTCTCTAAACCGTATTCCGATCCCCAATAGGGTTGTTTGTCCGGACTCTGCCCCAATACAAGCCTCCCTCATCAGTAGTGTAACAAATAATTGGTACGGCTTGAGCAAGAAGTTCGATTATTTGAGCAAAAACTTGCCTAACTAAGAGACAAAAAGTAAGAACTGCTAAATCAAATGCCTCAGTCGCCTTTTCCTGCGGGAGAACAGAAGCTACGTCTGTACAATTGCTAAGATCTGGTTTAGAGACTTACAGTATAGAATAGACTCTTAAGAGAGCGTGTGAAAGATAAGTTCAGGGGCACAGCCAACCAGCAGAAAGAGCCATAGATTGAATTAGCCAAATAGCTGTCTCTCGACAATCCTGAAGACTCATAAGTAAAGCAGCTGAAGAAGGCGTTGGGAGAGATGGAATAAAGATTGAGGCAGTACCAGGTGAAAGTGAGCACAGGCGAGATGGAGCGAACATAGAACGAGAATAGGTTATTGATGGACTCTATCAGGTAAACCTTTTTTCGTAATAGCCAACACAATGGCCGCAACTCCTATTTCAACAGTAGCAACTACAATTCATTGAGAAACACACATCTAATACTGAGATAGCAACTAATACAAAAAAATGCCAGGATTTCTGAGCTAAAAAGCATTTTGGCTTCCCAAGGCTCAGCCGAACTGTTAATAGCTCGAGACAACCAGCAGATGCAATTCGATATTGCTTCAAATATGAAAACAGACGTCGATAGGGTAGATCTCAGAAGAAAATAGCTGTAGCACACTTTTATGCTGCTGGAAACTTAATACTCAAAACTGGCAGCGCTGATCAGAGCCAACGCTAACATACGATCTTAAATATAGGCATATGCTTCTGTCCAGTCAACGCTTGGAATCCCTCCCACAATATGATATGCTAAACTAATAAATTAATAATACCTTAAAATCATATCACTTCACTGACTCTGAGCGAAATACTTGTGGGATGCTGCTTCAATAACTGAGAGCCTTTTGTAGGGGTTACATTTCAAACACTCTTCAATAAACTAAATGGCTCCCTTAGAAACTGGATAACCCTTCGGAGAGACAATTGGATGGGGAGGGTCTAATTTGAGCATCAGTTTGTCCTTAATAATCTTTGTTTGACTGACTCCCTCCCCATATGGTTTTCTGCTGGTCAGCATTTAGTAAAATATGACTCCTATTGACCAAACGTCCACCTTTGTAGATACCTTGTGCACGTCCTACCTAAAAGTCTACGGAGCCTGGTACCAGCAAGTACCAACTCCCTTACCGGTCAGCTATATTTAATCTGAGTTGTTTTAGATAACTTTGCAGAGGCCAAAGTCTATTAGCTTGGCAACACCCTTGTGAAGCATTATGTTCTGAGGCTTCAAATCATAGTGAATGATCTTTGGCTTCGATCTATTGAGATATACCAATGCTGATAGCAGTTGCTTGACTATGCATTTAGCTTCAGCCTCTGCTAGACACTAATTGACCTTCATATAGGCAGCCAAATGAGGGCCTTCACAAACCTCCATCACTATGGCTACACACTCTCCAATATTTAGAGTCTGATACACTTTACATATTTGAGGGTGGGATAGAGACTAATGTGTTTTGGCCTAACGCTAGATGCGTTTGAGTTACTATTTTTTAACGTGAGGATTGTGGTTTAATTAGTTAAGAGTTGTTATTTTGAATGCCTTGTCTACGTGCGATTCGATATCATAGCAGCGGTAGACCTCACTGTACCCTCCCTTCCCCAATAGCTCTAGCATTTGATACCTGCCCTAGACCAGTGGCCATCCTTCTCTGGCGTATTTACTCTCGCTCTCCAGAAGGTACACTTTTTCCTGGATTATTGTCTCATATTTCTCGAATTCCAGGTTCTTCAGTTGAGCTTGTGCTTTTTATATTTGCTAAATTAACAGACAATTACAATAGTCAACAACTAAACTTGCAGTTGTCCCGCTTCTCTTTTTTCAGCAGAATGGCCAACATCATTTAGCCTACTCTTCGCCTATTTAAGCTCATTTTAGAGGTTAGTTAGTTTTTTCCTGGCATCTTCGAACTTCCATCCCTCCACATACTTATCTCTGAACCCGTCCTTAACCAAATGACCAACTCCAGAAGCTTTCTGAACTCTCTACTGTCTCTTGTAAGAGTAGATTTATTTGAGACTTTTTAATAAGGTCTCGTTAGCCTTTCGCTTGAATGTGTTAAATTTTAGAGTCTAATTGTTGCGCCTCTCCTGTAGCTCCTCCTGTTCCTGCTTCAGCCTATTGATCTATCTTTCCTTCTCCAACAGTGCTAAAATCTTGTCTTTCAGCACCTCGTACTCGCTATCCGTATCCGAATGCGTATTTGCTTATTGGCTGTGCGAGCCCTTTATCATCTTAGAGTACGGGTAAAAGTCAGTTAGTTTCTTTGACTTCTAGTCTTGGGATGCTCCTCCTCGACTCGTCTAGCATTGTGCTGAGCATCGCATATTCCTTACCTTAGTGATAGGTGTTCATGATGTGGTTGAGGATTTTCTCGGAGTCCTGCCCTGCGTACTTTTTAACTGCCGCCTGGACTCTCTTCAGCTCTAAGTTTTTTGGTGACTCATTTTCGCACTTCTTCATTCTCTATTAATAGTCTCTAATATTCAAATACAATAATAACAGCTACAAGATAAATTTGCAATCAATACTTGAGCACTCTAAACTGGCTGGATGTTCTCTTAGAACACTTCGAAGTCCAAACCCTCCTGCTACCAATAAAGGACTGCTTGGAACTCGGAGAGCACGACTGTAAAGCACTCATTAATTCGATGGGAACAGTTTCCTAGTTTGCAGACTCTGCTCGATGAATTGTCACCTTGGCTGTCTTAGGTTTCTACCCTGAGTAGGGCTTCACGTCCATAATTAACTCTCTAAAATCTTCATTTACGAACTACAGCTCCTTAGGGTAGTTCAAACTCATTCCGAACACTCTGTTCGCCTTAGAAACTAACTTCCTTATTTCCTACTTGGTCTATTTATAGTTCTTGGGCATCAGCTTGTCGAATTCTATCAGAGGTCTGGTTAAGCCACTCAGCTTCTCCCTCTAATGGACCTAACACTGCCGGATATTGCCCCTTTCTCCTACGAATTTCTTTGGTAACTCACTCCATTGTTTGCTGTGGCTGAATTTCGGTCGTTCCTGGCTAGGAATAGGCACTATTGGCACCTATTGTGCCTTCTTGCTGGGTCTTACTGCCTGAGTTAGTTTCGAACACGCTTATTATCCGTCTGAATATGCACAAACTTACATAGTTATAACCCCTGGCTCATCTTGATCATCTTTTTAAACGCAGATTCAGGGTCGTTGTAGTCTTCCCCATAGAGTTTCACAATCTTCTTTCTTAACTGCTGTTCTTCGTCAGAACTTGGCGGTGTGGTTTTCCCCGACTGCTTGATTTGTTTAAAGTAACCAACGCTGCGTGAGAGTGCGGAGTGGTCATGTTCGAAATTCCGAGTAAGTAGGAACCTTCTTTAAATTTCTAATATTTTCCTCTCGACTGACGAGTCGCTATTCTGGATTACCCTCACTTTACATTAACAATTGATTCTAGCTCAGGCCGTTCCTTTATGAGGTTCATGAACCTTTTCAAGTTTTTCAGCCCCTTACTCAGAACATTCATTTTTCTCAGTTTGGCGCTCAACTAGCAGCTCTAGCCCCGACCTGCCTCCGCCTTCTGAGTCTTCATCAAGGCTAAATTAGTCACACCTTACAGTTTTCCAGATAGTTACTGTGTTTATACCTGTGCCTTCTCTGTTGAGCTGGCGAGCTGAACAGATTAGACACCGACACATTCGACGATGTCTGGGAGAGCTGCCTACTCAGCTCCTTAAGGTGGGAGGAGGGAGAGTTAGATTTTCTAATAACTTGCATCGAATGTTCTGTAAGTTATTTAGTATATAGTGTAGTAGCATAGAAGAAGTAATAAATCTAGACGATCCAGTAATCACTGTCTATCAACCCAAAGGATTGAGCTCCATGTATTTCAAAAATACGATGAATTAGTATTCGAGTTGTAGCTCAGCCAGGGTGGTGTTTGGGTTCAGGATCTTCTTGTTGCGATCAACAATGGCCAAGCTCACTCCAGGAGCTAGCAAAATTTTGGAACGGACTCGGCAAATAATTTACGCTACCTTTGTATTGGGTGCCAGTATTTAGCTGAATGAAAAGTAAAGTACATGGGATAGCCTTAGTCTTTGATGGGATCGTTTAGGTAGTGCCCCAGTTAAGAATTGTCAACCCTCGAGATGGAGACTATGATTACGTCTTTCTTTTCAAGGTGGTTTTTGGCTGACTCCAGTTTCTGTCTTATGGATCGCCACTCTGCAGTCTCCTGCTATATTTGAAACCTTAGCCTATCTTAGTTGCGAGAGGAGAGCTCCATAAGTTCAAATGTCTTTTATTGGTATTATAATAATTAGACTAACCATCCACCACTCAAATATGAACCCATCTGACCAGCCTCCGACCGATTCCGAACCTCAGCCAATTCCAAAGTCTAACCGTAAGTAAATACCTAAACCAACATCAGTCTTTGGCTCGCATACAACTGAAATGAAGCCTGAGAATGAAGAGAGCTAAAAACAACTTCAACATCAACTTGGAGAACACCATAGGGAATAAACTTCAGAGCATTATGAGTTGATAAAGGACGTTTTAAAATAGTATCCTAATATCGACTATCATAATCCAACCTTCCAAAGAGCGTTAGGTTGCGTTTATGGAGCATTTATTGGAGACGCACTAGGGAGCTATTGTGAGTTTGAAAAGAACCTGACTGACAACGACATGGATAACGTGATGAAGATGAGGGGCGGTGGAACTTTCAACATCCTACCTGGCCAAATCACCGATGACTCTTAGCTAGCCATCCATCTGTGTCGTGGACTTATCAAATACAATCCTAAACAGACCTTAGAGAGCCAAAGCGGAAGACTAATAAAATAAATAGCTAGATAATATATATCTTGGTACAAAGACGGGAGACCTTTTGATATCGGACAAACCACCAGACAGGCGATCAGAGGCCTCGACGGCATTATCAACACTCCAGACTAGCAGTTCATTGATACAGCTAAGAAAGAAATATGGGCTCGAAATTACGACAGTCAAAGCAACGGCTGCTTAATGAGGATCACCCCTTTGGCTGTATTTATTTCTTCATTGACGAAAAAGTAAACAGTCAGGACCCTATAGACATTTGTGCGAGGTACAGTTCGTGTTAACTTAGATTAGGTAAACCTGACCCATGTGGATGAAACAGTTGTTGAGAGCTGTGTTTAGTGGGTGCACCTTCTTAAGTAACTCATCAATCGGCCAGATAGTAAGGACTCAGTTTCAAATGTTTTTAATGAGTCTATCAAACGACTGTCGTAAGTTCACAAGCTAAAGTCATGGGTGGATCAATCTTTCGAGGAAAAGTTAATGCCAGGGACTCATCTGATGGGCTGGAGTAAAATAGCCTGGTCTTATGGCTTCCATCAACTCAGACAGTTCGTTTAGAAACCCATTCCCATGTAAAATCTGTACTCAGAAGTTATGAGAAGAGTCATCAAGCAAGGAGGGGATACCGACACAAACGCTTGTATAGTGGGTGGAATGATTGGAAGTTTGATTGGGTACAAGAACTTACCAATTTCCTATCTGAAGAAAAGTCTGACACTTGACTCCACTAAAAGCCACACTATTAGAAAGTCTATTTACAGCCCGAATGTCGCAGTTCGTATGGTGTGTCGACTGTTTGAGTTCAGGTTCTGAAGACATATATATTGAGAATAGATAGTTAAATGTTTAATATCGATAATTAACGAATGCAGAACGCCTTTGGAATCCATGAATTCGACCTAACAACCAAATAGTTCTCTAAAACTGGGGACTCCAACTACAAAGTACTCGTCAGGTGCAGGCCTTTAACTTCGAAGTAGCTTAGCGAGAACTAGCCTAACAAAAGGCAGAAGATCATCCGAAAGCACTAGAACTTTCTTTATCTCTTTGAACCAGACACCACCATCTAACTACCCCAGAGGTTTTAGTTTGAAAGGATTTTCTCTGAAAATGAAAACAACGCAGATGTACATGGGGCACTCGGCGATTCAATCCAGAACTTTTTACAAGGCTTCAACACTTCCATTCTGGCCTATGGTATGACCGGCGCAGGAAAGAGCTACACAATGTTCGGCAGTCAGTACTGTGACGAATACAAATAGTAGGGAATCATTTGTTCCATCGTCTAGGAAATCCTGTCAAGGATATCCAAAGAAGACTCCCTCGTATTTTCATTTATGGAGCTCTACAACTAACATCTGCGAGATTTGTTAGTTGAAAAATCATAAAACCTGGGAATCTTGTAGGACTCTAGCAAATTTACTTCCATTCCTGACCTAAGTTCTCATCGCATTAGGGATTTCTCAGAGTTCGTACGGCTCCTCAAAGCGGGGTGTAGTCGTCGTGTGGTAGCAGCAACCAATTCAAACAGTAATTCGTCCCGATCTCACTCTATAATCCAGATAAAATACTAAAGGACAACCGAAAAATAGGTTATCTCGTCCAAACTATACTTCGTCGATCTAGCTGGAAGTTAGAGGGCAACCCAAGCTAAAGGTCTTCGACTACAGGAGGGGTCGAATATTAACAAAAGTTTGCTTGCTCTTGGAAACTGTATTAACAGTCTAGGGTGCAACTCGAAGTCTTTTATTCCCTACAGAGACTCTAAACTCACCAGACTCCTCAAAGATTCCTTGGGAGGTAACTCAAAAACCATTCTAATAGTCTGTGTTTCTCCTTGTTATATATCTTATGAGTAAACTCTGAATGCCTTAAAGTATGCATCAAGGGCCCTTCGAATCAAGAGGGAAGTGACTCCAAATATTCGTTAGTACGACACCGAAGTAGAGACACTACGAAAGGAGGTGAATAAGCTAAGGCAGTTAGTAGCTTAAAAATAAAATCGATAGATGAATTAGTTTTGCGTCACCTGCAGCTCTAAATTTGGGAAATCCACTGCCAACGAGAGAAAATTAGAAAAGTAGGTGTAGCAACTCAAAAAGTTATTGGTGAGTAGGGACCTCTCTCTGATCGAAAAGGACTAAACAATAAAGAAATTGCACAAGGAGCTGGAACTATTTAGGCATAGTTCAAAATCTCCTCTCAGCAGAGTAGCCAAGAGCTTCAAAATGTAAGCTTCCCTCAGCCCATTCTGCAGAAATAGATATTAAATACCACACACCACAGTAGCTACACCAACCATCAAAAGATAACAGCGTTCGAGAACTAAATCAAGCACTAGATGTTCCCAGGAGCCGTTGAGTTTGTAGATGACGAGATAAAAGAGCAAGTTATTCAAAAAGTCCCTGAAGAAACTGTACTCCGAGTACGAGAAGCTAAGAGGGAGCCGGATGCCGAAATAGATGATAACGAAGATCGACGAGATGAGCACAGAGTACAACAAAGGTAGCATAATTTTGAGCGAGGAGTATGCTAGCATGCTGCATTAATTTAGAAATCTGATTAAACTTTGTCAATGAATATTTATGGGAGTTCGTAGAAGATAAACTTAGATTCGGTGGGTCAGCTCCTTCCTATTGATTGCTGCGGGTGGTTTAATCTGGCGAGCACGCAGCCTCAAGCAGAAGTTCTTTTCAGTTTCCTTGCAGGAATTCGTTCAGAAGTACCTTTATGTTCCTCCATTCATGGCTAAATTGAGAGCTGATAAGCACACTCTAAAGAAAACACTGTCCTCTACTCCAAACACAGACCCTCTGCAACAAGCAAAAGATTTCCACACATATGAAAGGCTAAGGAAAATAAAGGCTCTTCGAAGGATACTGTTCGGTTGATTTTTAGATAATATGCAAAATTAGCATCAGTATCTATTGACAATTAAAAAGGTTTGATCAACGCAGTATGTTTGGCAGCTAATGAGAAGCGATATTGATAATTAATATCATAAATAGCCTATGCAAAGTAAATCGAGCAGCCCATACGATTTCCTGAGAAAGATAACTGGGAGAGACGTCAGAGTGAAGCTTCACAGCGACAGTGAGTTCACAGGGCAGCTCGTTTGTTTCGATGGGACATTTAACGTAGTGCTTGAAAAGGCAGAGGAGTACAAGTAGGACAAACTCGTTTAGAAGTACAACAAAGTGCTGCTGAGGGGAAATAACATCCTCTACATTACCAAGAAGGTCCCTAAGAAGGCATGATATTGGTGGTTAAACGCTTTAATGCTTCAGTCTGTTGTTCTCTTTTAAAAGATGTTGTTTTAAATGATAAAGTACGAACTAGATTAATTAGTATGCAGGTTTCCTATTTGTAATTTTTATGATTTGTTGAGTACGGTATCAAATAGAATGCAAACAATTACAAATCTTAGTAACAACACTTTTTTGACATATTGTATAGTCTCTCATTTTTGATAATATTGATGAACAGGCCGATAATCTGTCTGAGGTTAGTATAATAATTTGTCACAGTACCTAAGTTGAGATGTTATAAAGATTTATGTATCACATAAAGTTGGTGGTTAGAGTAAAAATTTAAATATCAGTAACTACCTATCGAAGCATCAGTTCTGAT
>JAOXNN020233988.1:0-11830 GCA_028571205.2 Hydropsyche betteni
GGGTTTTCATATTTTATCGTTTTCCGTTTCTTAAAAAATCAATACCCGATGTTATTAACATCGGGCCTATATACTATGATAATAATAATAATGAAAAAGGTTAGTTACCAGAGAAAAATTAATAAATTAGTAAATTGTTTAACAGAGCACTAAATTAAATTTATTTTATTTTATTGAATGGAGACATTGTCTAGTTCCTTCAATGTATTGAGCAATACATTTAATTTATATTTCCTACGTCTAACGAAATCGAAGGGACTCACCGTCATTGTCCTTTTTTGTTAAATGTGCCATCAATCTTGTCAGATCGCTTTTCATGAGGTTCAACATGTAAGTAAAAAATCATCATTGCAATTATTTGTCGCTGCTAAATGCATGATATTTCTACAGTTTTTAGTTTCAAGAAAACTGTCGGTGAAAATTTGCAATTCCGCACACAAATTCCACATGCCTTCGAATTTTTTTTGCTGACCATATTTCACAGCTGTATCGAAGGGAGTCGCACTAGCATCGTCCTTTTTTATTAAAAAAGCCTTCAATATGTTTGGATCATTTTTCAAGAGGTTCAACATGTAAGTAAAAAAATCATCATTGCAATTATTTGTCGCTGCTAAATGCATGATATTTCTACCGTCTTTAGTTTCATTAAATAGAACACTGTCGGTGGAAATTTGATGTTCCGCACACAAATTCCACATGGCTTCGAATTTTTTTTGCTGACCATATTTCACAGCTGTATCGAAGGGAGTCTCATCGTAATTGTCCTTATTTATTAAAAGAGCCTTCAATATGTTTGGATCACTTTTCAACAGGTTCAACAGGTAAGTATAAAAATCATCATCGCATTTATTTGTCGCTGCTAAATGCAAGATATTTCTACCGTTTTTAGTTTTATTTAAGAGAACACTGTCGGTGGAAATTGGATTTTCCGCATACAAATCCCACATGGCTTCGAATTTTTTTTGCTGACCATATTTCACAGCTGTACTGAAGGGAGCGTCACCGTCATTGGCCTTTTTTGATAAATGTGCCATCAATCTTGTCCGATCGCTTTTCAAGAGGTTCAACAGGTAAGTAAAAAAATCATCATCGCACCAATTTGTCGCTGCAAAATGCATGATATTTCTACCGTCTTTAGTTTCAAGAACACTGTCGGTGGAAATTTGAAGTTCCGCACACAAATTCCAAATGGCTTCGAATTTTTTTTGCTGACCATATTTCATAGCTATGCCGAGGGGCGTCTCACCGTAATCATCCTTTTTTATTAAAAGAGCCTTCAATCTTGTCAGATTGCTTTTCAAGAGTTTCAACAGGTAAGTGAAAAAATCATTATCGCAATCATCTATCGCTGCTAAATGCATGATATTTCTACCGTTTTTAGTTTCATTAAATAAAACACTGTCGGTGGAAATTTGATGTTCCGCACACAAATTCCACATGGCTTCGAATTTTTTTTGCTGACCATATTTTACAGCTGTATCGAAGGGGGTCTCACTGCAATCGTCCTTTTTTAATAAAAGAGCCTTCAACATGTTTGCATCACTTTTCAAGAGGTTCAACAGGTTTAAAAAATATATATTTTCCTGTGCAACTGATACATGGATAATATTTTCATTAAATTTGTTTGTGTCAGTTAGAATATCGTCTAATATTCCCATCGTCTTGCACTTTTCAAATATGATTTTTACATTATCGAATATGCCACTTCTAGCAGCAACTAACAATGGTGTATTTTCCGCATATTGTTTTATTTTTCGTAGTTCTCTTTTCAATTTATTTTTTTCATAATTCATTCTTTCCAAAATCAATGTTAAAATGGGTTTTTTACCTTTTAATTCTTTCAGTTTACTCGTGGGATGTAATATCGTTTTCTTATTAGATTCATTATTCATATTTATTCCGTTTTTTATGAGAAATTCCCCAATATTTTGCCATCCTCTCTCAAGTACAAAATATAGTTTTCCACCATCCATTTCCTTCACCACACTCTCATATCTGTCGCTATGTATTTTAAAATTCGACTCATCATTCAATGTGCTGTCAACGAAATCACAAATCACAGAATTTCCATCGTTTATCATGTTTTTCAGGAAGTGTTCCACATATTTTCGGGAATCTTTTTCCTCTCTCTTAAAATTCTCGATTAAAAACATCGCTACAAAGTATTCAGCGAACGTTCTGTGAATAAATTGAGGTTTGCCATCTACGATTCGGTTAACAATGCCATATTGATCTCCTTTTTTTTCGATTTCGTCTTTGTATTCCTTTAGCTTATTTAATTCTGCTTCTGTCAAAAGTATTTTTAACTCATTTTCATTCAACAAAGAATCCAATGCAAGTATTTTGCATTTTTCCAAACAGCTGCTATGCGATTTATTAAAATTATCTTTGCCAAACTCTGTATCCGAGTTTACTGAAAGTTTGTCTTTACAGTAAATTTTACACTTGCATTTAACGAATTCATCATAAAGTAATGACAAATCGACCATTTCTGAAAGCGTTTGTTGCTGTTCTTCGCTTATTTCACTTGTGCCGCTTTTTTGAAATTTTACAAATATTTTCTCAAAAGTATTGCCCATCAACATTAAATGAAGAGGAAGTCCCAAAAAGTCTCCTCTCATATTTTTGTTGAGTAATTCGAACAAAGTATCAACGAATAGTTTGAAAAACTTTTCTTCAACTATAATCGACTGCCAAAAGTATTTTAGATACTCTTTTTGTCTATTTTCAGTCAAGGGTTCGAAATTATAGCGTTTTACATAAAAAATCGCTAAAGTTTGTTTCATGTCGTTTAATATTGAATCATATGGTCGCGTGCTTATCCATATTGTCTTGATTTTAGCTTCGTTTTGTAATGTTTGGATCATTTTCAAAACGATGTGCTTGTAGCTGGGGCAGACCTCATCGAACCCATCCAACAACAGCTCAACATTATTGTTTTGTATTTGATGTTCAAAAATTGTTTTCTCCAATTCGTTACGGTCTTTTTCTACATGATGTAATAAGTCAATAATGGTCTTGAGCTGAATGATGCAAGTGCATTCGGATGTGAATTTGCATGTGTATTCGCATTTGGGTTTGCATGTGCATTTGCATTTGCATATGCAAATGTTTTTTTGGATTTCGCTCAATTTCGACGAAACCGCATTCAAGTCAATTTTGACTACCCATAATTTAGGATTTTGATCTTTGATTTTTTGTGATAATTTATCGAACAATGTCGATTTTCCTGTTCCGGCTACGCCTGACATTATATTGATTTCGCTTTTGTTGTTTTCGCATTTCATAGCATTTCTAAAATCTGATTCTTTAAACGCGTTTTTCGATTTTTCCAATAGATTAAACTTGTTACTTTCTTTCTTTAATATATAGACATTTTTTGGTTTATTCTCATCAACTATGCGTTTAAATGCATCCCTTTCGTTTCGAGTTGAATATTCATATTTTTCAACAGTCTCAAAATTTTGATATTCTGAGTTTGAAAGGTCTGATTCATTTATCCAGGTTAAAAAATACACATTTTCCCCATTTTCAACTTTACGCATGAATGTTCTTTCAATATAATAATGTTGCATGTCTTCTTTCAATCCTTCTACTTGTGTGCCGATTTTAACGTCGACTTTTTCTAGAATTTTTTGCAATATATCGCCATCAACCGCTTTTTTCAAATTATCATTTGAAATAAAATCTCTTAATATGGCATCAGTTCCTTGAAATTTAATTGTCGCATTCAAAAAACACTCTTGCGACTCCTTTTCAAGGTTCTCTAACGAGTTAGCCATATCTTTTATTTTTTCACATTTCGTGTCATTAATCGGATTTTCGCCCTTTTGAAAATACGTTTTCAGAATATCATCTCTGTTCGATACGATGATAAGTTTCTTTTGAACGTGATTATGAATCGCATTGATTATGTCTATTATTTTATCCGACCAATCTTCTAGTTTTGTCTCATTGCAATCCCATTCTATCAGTAGTAAACATCCAGTCGATTCAGAGTCAAATGTTTCAATTGCAGCATCCATCAAGACTTTATTTGTCGAACTCAATTTTATGTATATGAACTCTGATTCAATTTTATTTTTCAGTTTGATGGAACTAATCATTGTATGTTTACTGAGGATGTTTAAAATTCGTTGATCTGAATCTAAGAAAGCTTTTAGGGTATTATCAAATTCAGAATCGGCAAATTTAATGTCATAATCTTTAATATAGCAATCATGATCCAGTGTCTGTCCTTTCAACATCATTTTGTTGAATTTTCCTATCGTATCTTTAAAAAAAAATTTTGCATCTTCAAACGAGATAAATTTGTTTTTGGAAATATTTTCGCCAAAACTTCCACCAATCATCCAGTTGTGGATTTCTGTTGATAAATAACCATGTATCAATTTTTCGTCGTATATGTGGTATTCTTTACGAAGTTCTTTTAAAATGATTTTTCCAAATCTTGTTTCAGTGGGTTGATCTGTAGCAAAAACAGACTTTTTCAAAAACTCTATCAAATCAGCATCAGCATCATCTATATTCGCTGGCCAAATTTGTATTATTTGTTTGAATTTTCCAAAATCTGTATTCCATTTGAATGGATATCTAGCCATTTCCTCAATTTTCAACTTATCGCCGTTCAGTATTTTAACTAAAGCTCTCCACAATTTTTTCCGTCCATTATCGCCTTTAACGTCGTCACGGCTTTCGTTTACAAAGTCATGGTGTAACTTTTTACTTTTCTTGTGTATCACCTCTGTCAACAAAAGTTGGTTGTAATGTTTCAAAATTTCGTCATCAAGTGATAAGTATTTGTCCTTATTTTTAAAACATTCGACTAGTTTTCGAGCTATTTGATAATATTTGTACTCTAAAATCAATGATTTCAGCACTGGAAGAACGAGATCGATTTTAAACTGATAGAATTTGCCTCCTTTGATTTTGAACGCCGAAAGTGTGTCGTCCTGTTTCAATTTCATCTCCTCGGTTATGTTTCTGAAGTTTCCCAATTTTTTCCAATTTTGATCTTTTTCGGGAATTTCTCCATCCATGTTGAAGCAAACATTAGTGTAAATGATCGCATGCTCGATTACGCCATCCTTGAACAATTCTGCGTTTTTCGACTCGACAAATGAATTATAATACTTCACCAGTCCGAAATCAACATTTGCATCAGTCAAAACATCTTGGTACGTAATTTTTTTATCAATATTAGTTCTATGCTTTGACTGCATGATTATAAAATTGTTTTGCTCATTCCCGTCGACGACTTTTTTATATTTAAATACCATGTCGTCGTATTTTCCGGCAGCCTTCACTTCTGTACCCAATTCGAATTTGTACTGCGATGAAAATCCTTTCAATAGGTACCACATCAACCAACTAGACTGGTACAAGTTGCCTGCAAAACCAGGCATCCTACAGGAGGCATTTTCTTTGGATCCACTGCTTTCTTCATCAACAGCTTCGTTCTTTTTTCCAGCTGAATTTATTTATTTCGAATTATATTAGCCTGATGTCAAAATGAAAAATTCAAAATATAATATTTTACCTTCAGTGTTTTTAACCGACATTTTTTCATCCTTGTAAAATAACTGCATTTTCATCTGAAATGAAAAAAATAATAATTCAAACAGATTCTGAAACTTTTGTAAGCAAATAAACAACAGCGATCAATGGAGTTTTTTATTAGCGCTTGTTTTTCGTTTTGAAATTATGTATAAAATAAATAAATTTTAAATTCAACATATAATAGTTTTTGACTGACTGACTGACTGACACACACACACACACACACTCACGTACACACTCACGTACACACACACACACACACACACACGAAACACACACACGTACACACACACGAAACACACACACGAAACACACACACACACACGTACACACACACGCGTACACACACACGTACACACACACACACACACACACACGTATGTATGTATGTTTAGAAAGACATGGGGGGAGGGAGGGGCACTAACATATTTTTGCTGTGGCGGCCGATTCCCTCGGTCCGATCCTGGGTGGCTGTAACCAGAGAAGCCAGGCATCTGATCGTCAGATTTTTCTTTAGATCCACTGCTTTCTCCATCATCCACTTTGTGCTTTTCTCCAACTAAAATTTTTAAACTTGAATTATTTTAGCTTAATGTCAAATATTATACTGAAAGTATATATTTTTTATTATACCTTTTTTATTAGCTTTTTTATCAGTCATTTTGTCCATGACGAATAAAATAGTGTATTTTTTTCTGAAATGAACAAAAGATAATCAGTAAGTACGAATGTCTATGACAATTTCAGAATTCACACTGATTTTGTAACTTTTTTAAGCAGATCGAATTAATGTAGTAGTTTTCAAAGGATTGTCAGAAAATACACTTACACTTTTAAGTGCGAACAACAGATTAAAATGGTGGTTCTTTAATCTTTTCAAAGTCGTTCGTGCAATTTCGATCATGAAAAAAAACGGTGTTGCACCAGCATTAAACGGTCAAAAAAATGCAGACATAATTTTTATTGCAAATTAAACAAATAACATAACAGTTAAATAAAAAAATAATTAAAGAAAGGCTATATATTATACATATATGGAAAAACTGTTGCTAAAATTACCCTCAACAAAATGGAATTTATTTGATATAAAAATCAATTAATGTGATAGACACCTGAGCTTGTCGGATTTTGCGGATTTCAAAAATATTAGGTCGAATATATGATACCCTCAATTCTTCGTCTTAATTCGTAAGTCATTTTCGTTTTTTTCTGTTTTTATATTAATTATTGTTGAGAAACCGAACTCACATAAATGTTTTGTTGGAAACTGTAACATAATTTTCAATTTTCCCAGTAGAGAACTGAATATTTATCTTGAACAGGAATCCAAAATTCCTCCGTAGTCATTTCAGAAAATAGAATTTTTAAAATAAGATCCGTCGATAAGGAGACCAATTTTTCTTCTTCTGGGTATAAAAATCCCCAAACTCGATATATCAATCATAGCAAACGGATTTCGCATCTAGTCATAATTATCTATATTTAAGTAATTAAAAACATCTGAAGAAATTCTACAAAATCACCTTTTACATTCTATCTTCATTTCGAAAAAAGATTATCAATTCCTTAAGTTTTATGAATCGGCACAAAAATTTACTCCTTGATAACCATCTGACTTCAGTATGAAAAAGCAAACAAATCGAAATTCGTCGGCTTTCATAATTTTGTGAACGACTTTTATAGTTTTCACTATTTCGTGGATTTTGCCGTTTTTACGATACACTGTTTAAGAATCACCTGACTTAGAAAAATTGTTCCAAAAAAAAAAGTTCAATCCAGAAGTTTTTAATGCCATTAAAAACTTCCGAATCGAACAATTTTTTACCACTTTTTCAACACACAAGTGATTGTTATAATAACTAATTTGCTTCGAATTCACATATTATGTTATAATAAAAATATATAATTTTTATTATTTTCAAAGTGATGAAGATCGCGTAACAAAAAAAATTGATTCCAACATTTTTTTTTGTTGAAAATATACATTTTTTCTACTGACGTTGATTAAGTTTACTTATTGTCAGAGTAAATTTGGGTTAATTGCCAAATTTCTCAATATATTTTTATTTTTACACTATCCAAAATTGGCAAAGATGTTCGGAAAACTAAATCATGTTTGATCAATCATTAAAATCGTAGAATATCGTAGCATGAGAATTGATTCATTTAAATAATTGTATTATTTAGAATTGAAGGGTAGCAGATTTATATTGATCGTCAGTGGGACAAATTGCGGCTGTTTCAAATATATTGTCATGATTCATGAACCATTTTCCAATTTATCATTTTCAAATGGCACGTACAATTTTTCTTAATTTCATCACACACCAATAATTTCAAAATCGTGTTTAAAATTTATTAGAAACTACATATTTTATAGATAAAAATACATATCTTATCGTCAAATCGGTTTTGCTCAAGTACTCGTAGCATTTTATCGATAAAACGAGCTTCTAGAATATTCGATATGCACTTTGAACGCGATAAATACATTTTTGATACACTTAAAATTACGTAATAAACCACGAAACAATATCGTGATTCAAATAATGAACAATTCTACAAATCGGATAATATTATATATTACATGCAGCAATTTTGATCAAACGTGACATATTTTGTCTTTATTACATGAATATCCAGATTTCATTTTTTTTTTCAGTTTGTCCTTAACTTGAATACTTAACGGTCATATTAAATACACGTAATAACACATCATCAGAAGGACTTCATTTCTATTCAAAACGAACAAAAATGTGATATTGAATAAAATTTAAAGTATCAAAATAAAATTACCGAAGAACAATCACAAAAAAAATATGTAGGAAAATCATAATCTGAGTATTTCCGTTTATTAATATTATTTTATCGAATCGATTTATTTGATAATTTCATTGACGTCAATAATTGCCGTTCCGTTCGATCGAGAAGTTAATAAAATATATCTTATAATATTAGCGAGTGAAACACATATTATAACTATATTCGAATATAAGAATATAATTATGGGATGGCGTCCCAAATTTGGCACGTACATACTATAAATTTGAATGGCACACGATGGATTTATATAAATTTATAAGCTAAAATGTGAAATCGACCGCGTAAAAAAGGATTTAATTTTGTGTACAGTAGAACCTTGATTATTCAGATTAAACGGGGATTGAAAGAGCGAAAAAATCCGAATAATCGAAAAAACAAAAAAAAATAAACAAAAATTAAGAATTTATTAGTAACTAGCTGACCCGGTGAACTTCGTATCACCTACAATCGCTGTTTGTTAGTTTCGCTAAAACTAAGTTGACGTATGCGTATGCGTCCCGGTTTCGCCGGGACTGTCCCGTTTTTGTCGTGTCTTGCGTTCGTCCCGTCGTTTTCGGGAGATCTTCGACTCTAAACACTGGAATTTTTTCATCTTAAAATAGCATCCGTTGTCCCGTTATTCTCGCTGTTTTCACGCGTTCTGCATACACCGGTTCCCGATTTCCGGTTCCCGTCGTGAACACGCATTCTGCACACACCGGTGTACCGATTGTAATTATTGTCATCATTAATACGCGGCGTGGTGGTGCATCGTGCATTGGACGATTGGGTGATATCATCCCCAAACACGACAATACTTCATTTGCCATTAATAAAGACATGTATTATATCATGATCAATGTCTCATTGTACATTTTTGCAGTTATTTGTAATGTGGGATTTAAAGTTTGACAGCGCACACGATGTAAAACATCCTCAGACATGTCGCTCCTATATTTCATCCACAAATCTTTCGGATTCGAGGGGAAACATGTCGATATGATAATTGCAAACAATGATTTGAATATTATTAAAAATTTATTAAATTAATTGACCGGCAGGACAACGTCTGCCGGGTTCAGCTAGTATAACATAAAATTGCAACGGTAGTGTATTCATCAGTTCCCAAGATAATAATCAATGAAATCATAATTTTTTACGCCATCTCTGACTGAAGGTTTTTGACTCCAAGTTTTTTAAAAATAATATTCAGGTTTTAGTTTAATCACCCTCATAGTCGAGTCTGTTATAAGTCCGCATAATTTTGTTACGTATTCATAATTTTTGGACGCGTTTTATGTGAAAAAAAAATTTATCATTCTTTCGATCAATCCGGATAATTGAGGTTCTACTTTATATTGAAAATTTGAGTCATGAAGATTTGAATACAGTCAAATTCCATTTCACTACTTTTTCAAAGAAATTTTCTGGGAGCTTTTTGAAAAGATGGAAAATCAACATAAAAAAAATTACGAATTTCTACGCGATCCACCGACGAAAAACTTCCGAAAAGCACAATTTTTTGACTTTGAAGACACAAGTGATGTCAGCACAGTTAAAAATGTACTAACCCGGCTTGGCAAATTGTAAAAAAATTATCAAATTTCTTATCGCATAGGGCGTTTAAAATGACAAACATTGCAGAATGTAAATATACAATAATATAATATATAATACATGTGTGTTTTCATTCAACCGTTATACTTTTTTTAATACATACCTATATCAATTATTTCTGACACATTAGTGAAATCAAATCGAATCTGGAATCAAAGTGAATCCAGGTATGTTATTCATAAAATTTCTCAATGTATTTTGATTTCATTTTTTAGTTTCACGTTAATTAAGGGGGTATTCTACTCTAGTAGCTTAAATTTCAGGCGTTTTTCCGCATGGAATAAAAAAAACTGAAAGCATTTTTACCTCCATTTTTTTGCATAATATTTATTAATATGTTAAGAATACAAAATAATTTTGTAAACAAAAAAAATCGAAAATTCATCGAGTTATGATCTAATGAAGTGGGGCCCAAAAAAAAGGTGTCGTGGCGTATAAGATTACAAACCTTGCAGTGCTCTAAAACAAAGAAAACAAAAAAATTCTTAATTAGTAAAGACGTCGCTATACCCTTTACCTTGGAAATTTTTTTTCGCATAATTGGCGACGATTTGAAAAAAAATTGGTTTTTTGGTTTTTTGGCCTCTTTTTTTGACCTTTACAAATTTTTTATAAATAGTAAAAATTTTTTTTCAAAATCCATGGTACCGGGCAAAAAGGCATATACAAATAACATTTTCCCAAAATTTTGAGTAAATTGGTTAATTAGAACTCAAGATATCTAAAACGCCATGTCGAAAAAAGTAGTTTCGAGAAAATCGCATTTAAAGTTTCGGGCAGCGTAACTGATTTATACATTG
The DNA here is from genome assembly GCA_028571205.2 of Hydropsyche betteni. Classification (NCBI taxonomy): domain Eukaryota; kingdom Metazoa; phylum Arthropoda; class Insecta; order Trichoptera; family Hydropsychidae; genus Hydropsyche; species Hydropsyche betteni. The sequence continues at coordinate 10,779 of JAOXNN020233988.1, forward strand.
GGCTTTCACAAAAAAGCTGCAACTCTTAAAATAATCCAAATTTCAAAAAATCTCATTAGACTCATATTCTCAATGGTCTAGCTCTAGACCAGTGCCGTGAGCCAGATTCAGGTGTGCCGCGGCAGAATTCAATGTATTTGAAATTTCACAATTTTTCATAATATTGTTTATTTTTCAAATTTTATTTTATCATACATTTTCTGGTAAAAAAGACAATTACAGTGGTTGAATGTATTAGCTTTTTTTCTGGCTATATAATTTCCGAAAACTTAATAATGATCGTATTGTTAAAAAAACAAAGTTTTTAGGAAAATTCAATCTCTACCCAATCTCTCTCTTCAAATTTTGTCATGTCATCTTTCCTTGTCCTATATGTTTTAAGTATTAATTTGAAAAGCTCTATACTTCACCAAAAAAAGTTGGTAATCCTATTATGCGCATCACTGAAGACATCATTGGGTTGGGTCATCATCAGCTTTTGGTGTGCCGCAGAATTCTAAGACCTTTGGCGTGCCGTAAGTGAAAAAAGGTTACGGAGCACTGCTATAGATAGAAGATAGATAAATAGATATAGATAGATAGATAAGATATGTTATAATATGCGAACTAATAATGTAGAGGCAACATGGAGATTTTTCCCTTTAAATTCCCATTTCCTAAAAAGATCCATGAACGCAGTGGCCTCGGCTTCGTCTCTTACGACTCCTAAGGACGGGTGGCCAGCCTGTGCCAGACTTGGCCTGTGCCATCATCAGTAACGGATCCAGGAAATGGTGGAGGGGGAGGGGGGCAATTTTGGAATTGACATTGGCCAAATTTTGGGTCGCCATATTTTCCCAATACCTCGTCGTGGCATTTAGGTGGAGGAAATTTTTTTTCGTTTAATTTAATTAGATAATGGTTATCAGTGCTGTGATACGTGATACATACCTATATAATTGTGAGAAAACTATTGTGGTTGTAACTCATTTCCGGAAAGAAGCATAATAATAATAAATTAATAAATTAGAAGAATTTGGAATTTCAATGAAAAGAAATGTTTCACCGTGTCT
>JAOXNN020234013.1:0-11826 GCA_028571205.2 Hydropsyche betteni
GTAGATCTTGCCTAAGCGATGTACAGATAGTTAGTGATGTAACTTAACCAGCAACTTTAGATATTCAGACAGTAAGTAGTGAATGCATCATTGAGTGCCTTGCAGAAGTAGTTTTTAGATTTGATAGAGAAGGGCAAGCTGAAGGGACTAACTGGTAAAATAATCCATTCTGTGAATGTATCTGTAGATAATAGCTGCAGTTTGTAGCTGTTCGATTAAACTGAATTTAGGAAGCAGCTGAACAGCATAAGAAGATAGTTGGATGGTTGTGTGAGTAGAATGAGGAAGCTAGTGAGTCCATCGCAAAGCATTACTAAAAACAGTAGGCTGTATAGCTCTAGGATGGAATAGAGGGAATTGAAAACGGCTAAAAGTGTTGTATTATCTCCGGAAAGAGCCAAAAGTGCGATGAAGTTGAGCAGAGTTTATAGCTAGGAGGTTAGGCTAGATAGTGTTATTAGTGGGGATAGTGAAACTATCAAATCACTGTTCTATCCGCTCAAAGTTACTGCCCTTCAGCTATTGTATCGTGCAAGTAGGAATAGTTTTAGTATTGGTAGTTTTCATGAAGAATGCGATGGGATAGCCGATACTCTTGTTTTGGTTAAGACATAGCATAACAGGATTATAGGAGGATACACACCTTTACCATGGAGGTCACTCTAAACTTTAAAGAGACACTCTGATGTAGGACTCAAATCTTTCCTATTTTCACTAACTTTTAAAGAGAAGTATCCTCTAACGTCAACATAACATGCAATTTACTGTAGTAAGGATATTGGGCCTAACTTCGGGCAGGGAGCAGACTTAGTGATCAAGGACCAGTCGAACGTGAATAAAAACTCTTATTTTAACTTTCCCACCAGTTACAGTGGACTGAATAAGTATGAGAAGGCTAGATCTACCTATCTGAGACTACTGGGGACGTAGTCTCCTAACTTCAAAACTGTTGATTGGGAGGTGTTTAAAGTTGTTATTGATTACACTTCTAACTACCGCTGATCTCTATCATATATCTAGAAATTTTCATTCTTGTATTACCTTTTTATCTTGTTGGGTTAAAATAGGCACCAAATCTGCCTTGGTTCAAATAAATAAATATTTCAAGCAGGGGGGATCTGTAGGCTAGATTTTAAAGCTGTGGAGTGCAATGGAGGAAAGTATTAAGAAGGATATTAAAGACAAACTGGAGCTTTTTGAATTTTAATTGATTATTCGCTCCTGTATAGTTTAACCCACAAATCCTTCCCGAATTCAATATCTATCATATTATGAACTCAAAACAACAGAATCAGCTGATCGAAGAGTTCATGAGCATTATGGACTGCAGGAAGTAGGTCGCACAGAAGTTCCTCACTCGAGCCAACTGGGATCTGTCCGCAGCTATCAACGCTCTCGCAGACAACCCTCATTAAGCAGGACACTAAGTCAAAGCAGTCAAAGTGGAATCAGTGTTTACTCAGTTTAGCAGTAATTGTAAGCTTATCGACAGAGGACGGCAAGATAATCGATGTCGACGGTATTCAAAAACTTATCGGCTAACTGAAGCTGGAACCCTTAGACTTAGTGACTGGTTATCTGTTTTACCTTATGGAGGCCAAAGAGAACAGCCAGCTGACCAAAGAGGACATAAACAACCTCCTCAAAAAGACGGGGTCAGACTCTGTACAGGACTTAAGAAACGCTCTTCCGAAGATTCGAAAATAAATGCTAATGAGAGACAACTTCAAAAAGATGTATAACTACATCTATCACCTCTACAAATAGCACGTGAAGTCGCTCAGCTTCGAGACAGCAGAGTAGCTGTGGAAGATCTACCTGAAAGGCAACATCAAACTCTACAATTAGTTCGTTTAGTACATCTAAAGTCTCCCTCCAGCCAAGAAGAAGCCAGTTAATAACGATACTTGGAAGATGTTGCTCGAGTTCGATGATACGGTTGGTGGAGACATCTCCAAGTACAAGGACACTGATGGGTGGCCTATATTCATCGATGACTTTATTGAGTTCATCAAAACTAGCAGAAAAATGGAGGTTGAACAAAACTGATGATGCACCAGCCAATAGTTATTCTAATCCTTTGTAATCCTTTCACATTATTATATAAGTAGGTAGGATTGAGAAGAAATAATTTGGTTACTATCATTATTATGAGCCTTAGCGTAAGAAAATTTCTAGATGTCGCTGTTCGACTAGCCTTCGAATCCTCTACCATCATCCACTAGGTGTACATGGCGAGCAAGATGGACAAAACCATGAAGGGCATCGACGATCCTGTCACTCTGGTTCGTTATCTTATTATGCAGGCAGACCTCAAAATACAGGCTCTCATCCACAGATAACTAAATGCTATTTGGCCTTCTCTTACAATAGTGGGCGAGTAAGATACATAACACTCTGCCTCTACTGATTAGATTAGGCCCTTGGGAAAGTTCAAGAAAGAAATAAACCTAAGTATTGATGAGTAAGTACCTTTGAAATAGGCTTGCGTATGGATTGACCCCGTGGATGCAACACTGAGCTACACACACGGGTATTTGGATGAGGTAACGTCCCTCATAGGCCTCTCGCTAAACAATAAAGCAAGGATAGGTGTTATGGGAAGACCATACAAAGGTTTCAATTTTCAACCTACAGTCCTCTACGGAGACTCCAAAGTACAAGTCGCAGAATAGATAGACTAGTAGGGCCGCATTAGAAAGTACTAACGAAGAAAAGCTTCAGACCCTCTGAGAATAACTACGAGCAGGATCGACAGTGAATCATACACCTAGTTTCTGCGAAAAATCACACACAATGTCCTCAACTTCAGTGGTTGTGGAAAGAAGGTACCCTAAAGGTTATTTAGTTCCACCAGATTATCGCGGGAGAGGCTGACGCGATGGTGTATTTTGGGAATAAAACATCCAAATGGGACACTTGTGCAGGATAGGCCATTCTTCGAGGGTTGGGAGGAGTAGTCACTGGATTCGGAGGAGAGGAGATACTGTACGAGCCTAACAAAAAATCCAAGGAGTAGTACTTTAATCACAATAAGTTAATCTGTGCTATTGATCAACCGACCCATAGGAAAATACTTGATTTAATTAAGTTGCATAATAAATGATATTTTATATTTCTGAATAATATTTTCACTCAAGCTCTATTATTGAACCATAGAACTTGGAAATCGGATGGAAAAACTAAATCCAACTTGGATTCAAGCTGACAGTCATAAGACTCAAAAGTGGCAGATTGATGATTCTGTATTGGATTGCTATCGAATTAAATTTAAAATATAGGTACTCTATTAATTAAAAAGATGAATTTCCAAAATCCAAACCCTTTTAAGCTGTAAACCAACCCAAAGAAGTTCTTCATTGGCCTCGCCAAGTCCATCCATAGATCCCCTTCAAGCTACAGTTCATTCCAACTTCGTAAAATCCGCAATGGATTTGTTGTGGAGGATTCGGCATCCGATCTCAGAATTTAAAAACTCATCCGAGCAAGTAACCCTTCATTCATTCAGTGCAGTAGCTTTAAAAGACGAAGAGTACGCACAACAAGACCATCTTGCCGAGCTTTACGTTTGGAAGATAGAAATCAAATATTAGGCCTGCTTTTTCAAGGAGAATGAAGTCAGCTAATAATGATCGATCCTCCAAGAGCATGAGCAAAAGCCCCAGAGAATCCCTTAACGATTTTGTATAGAAGCACAGAGCCATCTGCTACACAAAGATGAGGATAAACTAGAAGATAGCCAAAACGAACGAATTCTCAACATACATAAAGGACGAGGAGGAAACTCTCAATGCTCGGAAGTTATGCTTTGAGTCGGACGTGCGGCTAATGAGTAACTTTCTAGCAAAGCTCAAACAACAGACTTTGGATGCTCAAAATTAAGTGGAGATTTAGACTAAGATTCAGCAGCAGCTGGATGAGTAGCTCAAACAGATAGAGCTGGAGATTGAGAGAAAGGATAACCTTATTTCAAGGGCTAGAGAAGAGTTCGATACTTTAGCAAGCTACAAATAGTTTATCTACAAACTGGCTCAGAAAACCCCAGAGTATACCAATTACATGGTTTTTGATAGAATTATTTCGGAGGAAGATGAAAATAAGGTGTTCGTCACCTAGCATAAGTTTGCTGACCAGCAGAACAAACTTACATTTGCTCCTGATTTGCTGTTGGGAGTGTTCAACTCTATTTCAAGCAGCAGCATTTACTAAATCCAAAGCCTCAATTAGGCAGAAGATGCCTTAGAAAGGGCAAAAAAACAGTAATAGCAAATAAGAGAGTAAATCAGGAAAGCCGATATTTAGTTCCAGAACAGGCAGGCCCAACTAATGCTGTAATTAAGAGTGTGTACTAGCAAAAACAATCATTTAAAATAATGGACAAAGAACTTCACAGGCATTAAAATATCTGACAATGGAGATGTTGATATGTAGGAGGTCAGCAATAAAATACTTGAGGTTTATCGTGACAACAACTCCAAAGCTCGCTAATCAAAGATACTCGATAACTCGGATGTCAGGATGTATATGAAGTAAATAGAAAACGACATGCTAAGGTTACAGCAACAAGTACAGAAGTAGATGGAGGCGAATCCTTCGAAAAAGTAGGAGGTTGCTAAGGCTCTGAAGATTATTCAGAAAGAGAATATGTAATCGATAGATTGACTCAGGTATCGGAAGCAGCAGTAGATAAAGATGGAATTAGTAAAGAAGCAGACCGCTTTTAGGTTGAGAGAGTCCTCATCCAGAAAGCTCATAAGCGGAAGGCGAGATGCCACAAGAACCTTTCTCAATAAACTGAATCCTTCTAGCAAGTTGTAAGTCTTTTAGGCAAAAAACAACGATGATAAATACTTCAGGAATTAGAGTTAAGATGATGCCTTTGATATTTATTGAGAATTGGTGCTGTTAGTTAATATTTCGTATAGAAAAATATGATAAAGGGAGCCCCTGGAGGCAAAAAGGCAGACCCGTATGCCTATGCGATGGGAGGACAGAAAGCTGATCCTTATAGTTATGCTGTCGGCTCCAGCTTTAAGTCGGATCCTTATGCCTATGCAGTGGGTGGTGCTTCTCAGAAGGCAGATCCTTATGCCTACGCTGTAGGAAGTTCTGCTCAACCGTCTAAAATGGGCAAGACATCCACAGGATGGGGATCCTCAGCAAAATAGCCATCCTCTGTTAAAAAGAAAGGACCTCCAGCAGATTTCGTTCCATAGAGAATCGCATTATCCTTCAAAGTTCCAACAATCTGTAAAGTATTGGTTAACTGAGTGCTGGAGTATAGAGATCCGACCTCAGATAAGCTCTATCATCACAAGATGACGATAAAGAAGCTGACGAGAGATACTAAAACATCAGACGCTCTGGACTATTTGAAGAAGAAGCATGGAAGCTATATTAAAGGTATATAGCCTGATCAGCTTGAGAGTAAATGAATAACTATGCAGAGTTTGTTTAAAAACTTAAAGCGAAGTTACCAGCAACAAGTACGGGAGTGTCGACTGTTAAATCGAATTTCAGTACAACTAAGCAACCATAATCATAACCAGAGCCAGAGCCAGAGCCTGAGCAGTAAGAAATAGAGTAGGACGACTTCGATTATGATTATTAATTTGATGATGACTGACTTAATTCTGAACTGAAGCCATTTATCATTCGTTGCGCAATAACACCTCCTATTATTAATTGAATTTATCGATCTTTCAATACAGCCAGAATTACAATAGTTCGTTACATATTGTTGATAAATTTTAGGTTTAAATAAAATGTCGGTACCACCCATGTATTTAATTATCGAATGTCACGGAATCTCATTCTTTTGGCATCACTACTAATATCCATACTGCTTCCAACAGTCGCCTCCTACAGAATACTCGATGGTCTCGTATCTAGAGATCCCTAGCGCTCCCAACTGTAGCCTGGTGACTTCATCTGCAGCCTCTCAGGAAGCAATCGCATTAGAGTCAACGTCGACTTTACTTACACTACTATGGTGTACAGTAATATAACCTCCAGCTTCGACATTATCATGACTTACTCGCTCTTCCAGGATGTCTCAGTGAGTTTATCCACAAACTAAAGGCTTCAATCTATATTTGTGAATGATAGCGGAGCATACTCGAGATCGACACTGGCGAAGGTTTACCCACTCTCTGAGAAGTTGAGAAGGTAGTCGAATTTGACTGTCAACTTTGTAGCTGTCATGTGCTCATAATAATTGACGTTGAGAGTGTACGTGGGGGATCTCGTTAAGAACCTGTATTATCCACAGATGGCAGCTCTCTCCACTATGGGCTCTCAGTTTGTTTATGGGAACATACCACGGAGCAATCGGTTGGCTCTCTACGGATACTCATTTAGAGGTAGGTTCGACCTCACTAACTAATATCAACACTTTAACATACTTCAGGACTTCGATGACTTCACTTCCACTAGTAAGGATCATTCGTTTATTCGGATATTAGGTAATTACCGAGGGGCAAAATACGAAGAAACTCTTGGAAATTGGACCTCATCCATAGGCATAGCCTTCGACTCAAGGTCAAACGGTACCTTCAGTGTGGTGGACTCTATTGGGTCTTCTATATGGAGGAGCCAGAGGCTACCAGTATGCCGGTAACTTTCAGGCTACAACTTCCTGTCCTTCTTAATGGAAAGTTATGCGCCCTTCGTTGGATTGTACAATTAGGCCGGGCAGCTCCTGTGGAAATTTGGGAAGATCACCGACTGCTCTTCAACTAAACAGTTCGAGTATATGAACGTGTGCAAAGATGAATGTCCGTTCCCTCTGTACCATGATTACTTTACTTGGAGATGCAGAGTGAAGTGCTCAAGTGATTTGATGGTCTACCAATAGACTCGCGAATGCAAATGCGGGTGCTCCGACTTTTGCAAGGTCTGTGGATAGACTCAGGACACCTGCAGAGTTTGTAAACCTACTATTTAAAACCGTGTTCTTTCTCTAAAGAATATATGCGTGGCAATCTGCTAGCCAGGCCAGTACATCAACAAACAGGACACATAGAGCTGGAGATGCATGCTCTGCTCATCAAACTGTAAGACTTGTGAGAATTCCCCAATAAAATGTACGACATGTATAACTGGTTTTAAACTAAACGAAGAGTTTATGTGCGTTCAAATAGATACCATCACACGAATAGAGATAGTCTGCCCACCGTCGTGCAGAACTTGCTTCAATAGCCAGTGCACAAGCTGCTGGGGTAACAATGTGTTGTATAACAATCTGTGCTATCCTATGTGCCCAGCAGGATGGTACGCTACCTAGAATAGGATATGCTAAAAATGTCACTCGTCTTGCAGTACGTGCTAGTTTAAAATGGACAGTTGCACGAGTTGCCCTCCAGGCAAAATTAGCTTTCGAGAGTTCTGCTTATCGGAGGCTCCATAGAATACCTACTACGATATTATCACTAAAACATATAAAATATGCCATTCTTTGTGTCTTCAATGTTCTTCGTACTTGGTCTGCATTAAATGTTATGCAGGGCAGGTCTTATCCCTCAACAACACTTGTCTAAGCTAGTGCCCAGTAGGTCAATTCAACAATCAAACAGCATGTACCATGTGTAGCGATAACTGTTACACTTGCGATGCCAATCCCAATTATTGTAAAAGCTGCAAATTAGGCCTATTCTTATCCTGGAACAATACATGCAGGGCACTCAGCACCCTACAGGAAAACTAGATTCTATTTGTTGGAATGATAATGAGATGCAACCCTTCCTGTAGGTCATGCTTCGGAACACCAAAGGATTGCTCCAGTTGCCCACCCCAAAGCTATCTATATAATAGTAGCTGCGTTAGGATACCACCAGTAGGTTGGATAGTGGTATCACAGACTACTGTCGTGAAGTGCAGTGATAACTGCCTGTTATGTTCGGGTTCACCAACTAACTGTATTAGTTGTCAACCGAGTTCCAAAACACCATTTTTGGTTAATGGTGTATGCCTTAGTTCATGCCCATTCAATGGTTTCTACCAGTCTGCATTCAACTGTCTTCCATGTAATAGTATGTGCTTTACTTGTATGCCAGGCAAACCAGACTTCTGTACGAGTTGTCGGCCCAAACTATTTTTGAGTACGGATGGAAGATGCTCAAGTGATTTGCAGTTGATTAGAATTTAGATGAGGAGGATCGTAACGATAAATAAGCAAGCTATTTGCTGCGATGGATGCCTTAAATGCCACCAAACCAATAAGAAATGTCTGATATGTTAGTATCCACTTCTACTGTCTGACGACAAGTGTCTGGCGAGTTGTCCACCGAGAAGCTTCCGAAATGCTGATAGGTGTTCGTGGTGCCTGACTAACTGTCTGTCGTGCTCAAATAATAGGAGTTGTGATTCTTGTTTAGCGGGGTTATTCTATGTACAGAAGACTCAGTAATGTGTAGCAGCTTGTGCCGTAGGAACGTACGTTAACCAGAGAAGTTGCATTTAATGCCCAGATCCAGCCATTGAGTGCTCTTCTAACATATTCGCTATCAGGTGCAAGAAACCGTATCTGGTTAGTGTCTCCAATCAGTGCGTCCGATAATGCTAGAAAGGGCAGTACAAAAACTCAACTCACTGCTCCTACCAACTTATTAGCTTCGACAAATGCTCTGAAACGTGTAAAACTTGTGCATTTAATTCGACATGGTGTATATCCTGCCACGAAAGTTCCACTATTCCGTATCTGAATTCAATAACACATGTATGTGTTTCCCGTTGTAATACAAACTAGTATTTGAGTGGAGGGGTTTGCTATCCATGTTCACCTAACTGCCGTACCTGCTAGAGAGACCCAAATGCATGCACCAGCTGTGTTATGAACTCTCCTCAGACTTTGCTATCATCAACTAGATGTGTCTCCTATTGCAGCAGAGGAGAAATAAATAATGGAACTCACTGTGTGCCCTGTTCTTCCAACTGTATCACATGTGCAGGAATGCCCAATATATGCACTAGTTGTGGTAGCATATAGGGATGCAGTGTATCGTACTTGACGAGTTCTGGGAATAAGTGTACGTGTAGATGTCCAGATGGGTAGCTGGCAGAGAATGGAGTTAGTTGCACGAGATGTGATGGAGTGTGCCTGACTTGCGCAGTAAACAGTAAAAGATGTGCCAGCTGTAATCTTCAATCTCCCTATCCGTACTATCACAAAACTGCTCTGACTTGTGTAACTAAATGTCCTACCGCATTCTATGTAAACTCTATTTTTGAATGCGAGGCATGTTCATCTGAATGCCAGAGTTGTGAGGGTATCAGCAATAACTGCACATCTTGTAGTCTGCTGAACTATCAGTTTAGGCTTCTATCTAATGGTAGGTGTGTTTCTAAGTGCCTTTCAGGGTTCTTCGAGAGGGAGCAGAAATGCATTAAGTGCCAATCAAACTGCAAGTAGTGCATAACCAGTCCCAATTTCTGTGTTGAGTGTAATTCAGGTTATCTGCTTAATGGGTAATGTCTCAGATAGTGCCCACTTTAAACTTACGCTAATAATGGGAATTGCCTACGTTGCCCGGAAAATTGTCTTAGATGCTCAAATGCCTTTACTTGCCAACAGCCTAGACCACCTTTCTTCCTGAGTCTAAGTGGTTCCGTTACTCAAGTCTGCCTCTAGTCGGAATACTTGGAAGCAGGGCTCTCCTGTAAAAGATGCTCGTAAAATTGTACATCATGTATTGGAGCATCTGATGTTTGTAGAAGCTGCCGTTCAGGCTACCTCCATTCCAAGCAGTTCTTCAGATGCTCACTCAAATGCTCAAGCAACTAGTATCAGTCAGGAAGTGAATGTATTAAATGTAAATAGGGATGCTTAGAGTGTCGAAATTAAAATGACTGTATTGTGTGCGATACGGCTAGGTCTGCTTCAAGATATCGTTCTAAGAATAGATGCGTAAGTGAGTGTCTTTTTAACTAGTTTGTATTTGATGATGTATGTACTCCTTGCCACTAAACATGCCGAACGTGCTATGGTACGTACCCCAACCAATGCGCTAGTTGCTACAACAACTTCTTCCTGTTTAAAGGTATGTGCTTAAAATAGTGTGAAAATGGATTCTATGGGGAAGCTGGAATTTGTAAAAAATGTAGATAAGGATGTCGGAGCTGTTAAGCATAAAGTAAGTGTGTGGTGTGTTAACCAGGGCTCTATTTAAGTAAGGGGAGTTGTAAAAAACAATGCGACTTAAAATAATTTGCTCAATCAGAAATATGTACAGCATGCCACTCAACCTGTATTAACTGCAAAGCAGCTGGACCAAACGCTTGCTTAAGCTGTCCCATAGGAACCCTATTAGATAGCCAGTCAAGATGTGTAGTTTCTTGCGGCGAGAATGAAGTTCAAATCGGTGAGAACTGTCTGAGTTGTGACTCCAAATGCAAATAATGTATAGGAAATCCAAGGGTATGTCAGAAATGTTATGGAAAGGATAAGCTATTCAATGGAGACTGCTTAGTAAGCTGTCCTTTAGGTATGTTTTCTATTGGAGAGTCTTGCGGCAAGTGTATGGCAGACTGCAAAAGATGCACAAATGCTACTTATTGTGAGTAGTGCCGTGAAGGATATTTCAGTCTGAAAGGTGACTGTGTTTAGAAATGTCCAACAAAAGGATGGTTCACTGATGGATTTGCTTGTAGAGAGTGCCATAGTAGTTGCCTAGCATGTGTGAACCAGAACTCCAACCAGTGTACCAGTTGCGTAGACTCTTTATTGTTTCACTAAGGTCAATGTCTAAATAAGTGCCCATCATCTCATTATGAAGGAGACAGACTTTGTCTGAAATGCAGTTAAAGATGCTTAACTTGCAAGTCTATAGTTTCATGCACGACGTGTTCTAATCCTTATGTATTACAAAATGGCTACTGCAGTTAGAAATGCGTTGATGGATTTTTTAATGATGCTGGAATCTGTTCTAAATGTCTGTAAGAATGCCTTACCTGTTCAGGGTCGGCTGCTGCTTGTATTCAATGTAAACCCCAATACCTTTACTAAAGAGGATCCTGTGTACCAAAATGTTCATATGGTCTCTACAACTTAAATGGGGTTTGTGTCAACTGTCCTAAAAAATGTACCAACTGTCTAAATTAAACTTTGTGTTTAGACTGCGCGAATGGACTATCTTTGTTCTAAAATAAGTGTGTCGAATAATGTCCTCAAGGTCTCTACTCTACAAATAGAATATGCACTTCATGTCCATCAGCATGCAGTGCCTGTCTTAGTATGACTAACTGCATATCGTGTAAAAATGGGTATTTTACATTTGGAAAGACCTGCCTACTACAGTGTCCAGATGGTTTCTATGCAGACACCTTGACTCAGCAGTGCATTAGATGCGAACCACAATGTAGTTTATGTTCATCCAAATCGATCTGTATTAGCTGTTCGACCGGTTTCAGCAAATTTGGGTCAACTTGTGTCTAAAGGTGCCCTGTTCAAACTTTTAATTCTAAATCAGTCTGTGAGTTCTGTGATAAAACTTGCCAATCCTGCTCAGGTCCAAGTAAATCTCAATGCCTAAGTTGTTCGAAGACTTTTAAAAATAGTTATTTAACACCGCTAGGAACATGCGTTGACGAATGCTTTGAAGGAACTTATCTATCGCAGGACATTTGTGCTTATTGCCAAGAAAGCTGCTTAAGTTGTAATGGTCCCTCCCCTAATCAATGCCTAAGTTGTAAAAACAATAGGTTATTGAGAAAAGGTATTTGTGTAAAAGAGTGCGAACCAGGAGAATTCGTGTTAGACGGTCGATGCAAATCATGCTCAGGTAGTTGTCTAACATGTTCAAGCTACTCAACTAATTGTCTAACTTGCCC
>JAOXNN020234060.1:0-11819 GCA_028571205.2 Hydropsyche betteni
GACGGAAACACTCTTACATAAGAGCACAAGCAAATACTCAGCAAGGCCTTACCATATGCTTAGATTATCGTATGATTCTAACAGATAAACAAATAAATTGTAATCGAGTAAATAGGGCAATAATAATTAAATAATGACTACAATATGGACAATATTTTGTTGCAAGCATTGAGCCACACCATCGCTTTGACTGTAAATATTCGTCCTAACGATCAATCACCTTCGTTGTTTCACTTTTTGTTACTGATTTAGGCGATGTAAAGCTCAGTATTACTGTGAAATTTTTTAAAGCAAATTCCGCATAGCCAAATATCTCTCCCATATTTTACAGAGCATGCCTAACAAGAATACTCTGTGGTTATAACCTTGCTCTGCTTTTCAATAAGCGTTTCCAAAAAGTAGCGTTCTTAAGAAAATTGGTTTAGAAGTGAGTGCTCTCTTTGACACACCAGACAAGGCAACACCTTTTGTAGTCGTATGGGGAAATGATTTGATTAGACCCTCTTTTAGGCAATCATTTTGTTTTGTTAACTAAACTTCTCGAAATTAAAGCATTTGTAGATGCTGCTGTAAATCTCTTAAAGGCTGGGGTCGATGCTGGGAAGCATCAAATTATGCAGTTGGCTTGCAGTGCCCATATCAAAGTCGCCTTACTGTTACCGACTCTAGCATTTAATCTTCATGCTTGATTTAGAAAGCAAAAGATTGTTCATCTTATAAATTTTAAGAACTGTCTCGACTTAGTTCTGCAAGTAGATCGATAGGCCTTTGGAATCACAGACAACAAACCCATAACGATCTGTATTTATTGCAAAGACACAATTATTTTAAACTCGGCAGTCTTTGATGACATATGTTTGGTCTTTACCATCAACTATTGCCACTTCGCTGTTGATGCACAGATTTGCGTGTAAGTATATAAAGGCACTCCTAGTTTCCATGAGACTCAAAAAGAACACACAGTCCGGTACCTATTTAATTTGATTGTTCACAATAAAGAAGATGTTTCCCTCTTTAAAGATGGTTTTGATTTTACTGATTAACTTCCTCTGAGGATTGACAAGATCGAAGTTTCTGATAAGCATTAGCACCTATCCTTTCTGATCGACGAATCTTAGGGTGCATTTACCCTGAGCCTTTGAACCGTCCTGCAGCAAGTCGATAAAGATGACAGATCCTCGGATACTTTCCAGTTTATTCAACGATGTTTTTATAAAAATTGGCTACTGGCCCTCTTCGACGAAGTTCTCGCTTAATGCTGATAGCCATAAAGATTTGGCAGATTCCTTCTTGAATATATTTTCGAAGCACATCGGAGCGATCTTAAACATTCTTTTGAGGAAGAATACTAGGGAAATCTGCATCAGTACAAAGTTACCCTCGACAAAGTTTATAGGAAATTCTGTACTTTAACAATTAATGGGGCGTCTAAACTTGATGATGCCGGTAAACAGTTGATGAACTTTTTGTTCATTTCCATCTGAATCTCCTTTGAAAGCAACGAATGATCTAATAACTGTTGATTTAGTTTTAGTTCTAAAGTTGTATTCTTTGCAAGGGCAAGGCCTATCATGAGGGTATTTAATAATGAATTTTTTACAAACTAAAAAAGAAATTTCAAGGGAAACCTCTTGTTGTAATCCATATATTTATCATAAATTACAAAAATGCTAAAAGTGATGGAAATGAACTTTTGGGCCTTATAATTATTTCGAGATTTTAATATTTATTCAAATAATGGATTGATTTATTGTTTAGTTTTTTTATTATTTATTTGACATTTCTCAAGCAAAATGTACTAAATGAAGCTGCAAATAATTTAGCAACAGCAACAAATCGACTGGTCGATTGCAAATTCAGATTTATTTTTGGTCAGCTTAAAGATTAAGGCTACGTTTGGTAATGTCATAATTGAATAGAAATAGAGATTCAATGCAATTATTATCATTCATTCTTTATTAGGTTTTTAAGTAAAATATTATTCGAAGTCCTAGGTGTTCAAAGCAATAAATTCCACTTCCATTTGATGAAAATCAAGTTACTTCGCTTCTTATTATTCTTAATTAACAAATATGTACTTTATTTGGATCGATCGAACATAAATCTACAAGATTCTTGAAATTTAGCATAAAGCAGTTTGAAGTATTATTGTGAGAAGCTCTAATCTTACTCAGACTGTTTGTAACCGACTATCTTACAGAGAAACTATTCATCTAAATCTAACTACTTCAAGGAAATGTATTTCCATTTGTTTTTATGAAATTCATTAAAACATTCCGGACACAGATAAATATTTTTTTTATGTTCGAAACTACAACTTTCGCATACATACATGGTCCTTTTAGGTTTATTCTCGATGTTCTACTTAGAACCCTTAGCAACAGAACACACTAGACACAGATCTCTACGTTTTAACCTTTAGGGGTTATGAGATTTGTTCTTCTTCAGTATTAATCTTGATCTATACTCTATTTTCCTCTGTATACACTTCAGTAGATAAACTAAAATGCACTAGCAAATTCGGGATTATGAGTATTTTATAACTCTTGTCTGATTCAATAAAAAGATGTTGTTAATCGTTGCGTAGAAAATTGTCAAGGCTACAGAGTTGGTTGGAGTCTCGAATTTAACAGGTCTATTTAAAGTTTAAAACCGAGAAAGTGCTATTTCGTGAATTCTAACCGATTCGTAGATTTGGTTGCAAGATATTAACCATAACCCAATTTTATCGCACTGAATGTCCACCATATATCCTTGGTGGGAGAGCAGTTGAGCTTTGTAAATATTACGTTCAGAGGAGTATGAGAATTCGCTAAGTAAGGTAGATGGATCAGCATTGATATCCCATATTGGTGTGTTATCTGGACTCTGGAAACTAATGAAATAGGAATTTATTTAAGCTATTGTCTTGAGTAAGCTCTATTAGAATTGAGTGTGTGGTCCTGCCTTGTTCAAAATAATAAATAGATTTGCTTCTTTAAATAGTGATTTGATCTTTTCGAAGGTTGTAGATTCATAGTTTTATAAATCTACTTACTGAAACAGCAAAAGGACCTGCCCTGCTGGAGTTCTAAAATACACTGTAGCTTTTTTGTTTCTCCAGGGACACTTGACGATGCTTATAAAAACATTTGCTTTTTTAATCGTAAACTCTGATGGTACGAATTCCCTTATTCGTAGTTTCCTGATCTTTGACAGGTCCTATCCCACGAACTCGATGTTTTAAAAAAAACTTAGAAACTCAACTACTTAATCACTAATTAGAGTGAAGTGCTTGCGGTGTAGATCGATAAATTTCAATAGCATATAACAATAAGGCATCTAATTTAACATCGAATCTTACGAATTTATGTTGAGGAAGCCACTATTTGATTAACTGTTGGAAGCAGTGTTCTTCCCACGATAGTGAGGTTCTTTAGTCGCATAAAAAAGCACTAACCAACTCTAATCTTTAGGGAGCTGAGAGTTTAAAATTGAGTTGGTTATGAGTAGGAAACTCGAGTTTATTCCCAAGAATAAGCCTTTCCTCCGATTAATTGTATTAACTTTACATAATTTTTATAGAATGGCTGTCAAACTAGTGGTGTTTGAGTTATTTGTATTAACTTTGGGCAAGAGAATAATAATTTTAATTTATTCCATATGAAGAATCGAATCTGAGGTAATCGGTGTTACCAAATACTTTTCAGGAGAGTTTCGAATTTTTTGGAAACCAGTACAAATCAAACACACTCCATATTATAATCAATTTAAATGTAGTGCCTGAAGAGACTTTAAGAGTTATAGCTTGTCTTCGTTTGAACATCATTCAAATTAAGTGGTTTTTATGGGTTTTGTAGCTATCAAATCATTTTTTTTATTGTTTGTAAGGCATAAATTTAGCAATTAATATTTAGCGAACAAATAGCTCCAAAAAATATGGCGAAGCTGTATGACTGATATTCTTGAAATAAATAATAGGCTTTTTTAATATTTCTCATATTATTAAAGTAGTTTTAAAACCCTTTCTAAGTGGTAGATCGTCTACTTACAAAATAAACAATTTTTTAGGTAAAAATGCACAATCCCGAATGCTACTAAGGTTTTTAGGTTACGCTACCTGTCCTAAAGAGAAATGAATCAGTTAACCAAAGCCAAACCAAACTTCCCCCTTAGAAACACGTAAAATATTTCACCAACTATCTAAATATTTGAAAAAATGTTAAATATAAGGAATGAAGGCCAGAACTTTGCAGAATTGTTGAGATCATCTTATTTCATTTTTCAATTATTTAATGAGCAAAGCTCTTGACTTGAATACCTACTTAAGTCGATACATTAAGAACCATGACACAGGTAAACCATCCTTCAATGACTCCATTTCCAAAAACATGCATTAATAAGTTCGTAACTCCCAGCAACCTCCCTCACATGATCATCCCTTCATATAGTAAAGCCGAGTGGCATCAACCAGACAGACAACAGGCTTCCACAAAGCCCAGCTCTAATGCCTAGAGTAGCTGCAGTAGGTACGCAAGATTCTGGCGTAAGAAGACCAACAGATAACGTATTTTCTTTCCAACTACCATAAGAAGGTTGCCGAAAATATGCGTAGGTAGCATTTCAAGATCAGAGACCAGATATTGGAGACTGTGGATAGAGTATTCGAGGCGAATGAAAGAAGAATCGATTAGGCATTGAGATCATTAGGCGAGCCGATATAGTTTTCTGGAATTCGCAAAAGAATAGTCCAAATCAACCAGGATATTCAGAGACTCTAGCAAGGGTTACGTAGTGCTAACTACAGGCCAGTAATAGCTGAGGTTGTTACCAGCGACTTCGATACAGTTACTAAGGAAATTAGGATTGTAATTTCTAATACCGAGAAGCTTGCTTTCGATAAAAGCCCCCGAATAACAATCGACTAACAATTCCTAACTAAACTTCAGAGTGACCTAGTAAACATAGTCCGGATAGAGATAGAAAGGTCTTAAGGAGATAGCATTCCAGAGTCTAGGAAACCCACAAAATCCAAACCTCCCCTATTCGGAGGAGCCTAGTAAAAGAACGAGAAGGGAAGTTTTTTTAATTTCAAGTGATAATTGATATTTAGCGACTTTATGATTTTATTAATTGATGAATACCCGAGGATTCGTTAATGATTTTCTGTAGAAGAGGAGAGCCTAGCGAAATCCAAACTCCAACTAAAAGCAATCTATCTTCAATCGCTAGACATTCTACCAGCCTCAACCCTAACAACTGAACGAGCATCTGGTGGCAACATAATTTGTGAATTCCAAGAGAGAATGTCTTCAGGAGCTACAAAAGATAAAAAATAGCATATCGCAGGAAGAAGGGTACATAGTTAGATGGATGGAGTCTTATGAGATTAAGCTGTTTCAGATGATGGACTCTGAAATGGAGAAGATCAAGCGAGAGATTATGGATAGTATTGATAGGGGTTATCTCTAAAACAGACGGATTCTCAAACAGAACTTCCAAAACTATGGAGTGAAACATCGAATAGACATTGAAAACATTAGGTTGGAGCTGAGAAGCCTAAGGGAGAGAGTCGACCAATTGGAGCGAGAGTTACAAAGTAATTCTTTGAAGATTTAGGTTCTGACTATAGGAGAGGAATAGTAGATACAGTTTCCAACAATTTCCAGACTTAATGCGATATTATGCTTTAAAAACTGGCTGACTCATTATGCAATTTTTAGGAATCAGTCTATTTGAAGGTTAACGCTGATATTCTGGGAAGGGTGAAGCAGTAGGTCACTCAGTTATTTTTTATTGACTAAATTCTACTCGCTTCTATTCAAAATCAACCAATTCCGAAGGGCGACTTTTTTGGTTCTAGTCCTCCAGTTCAAACTTTCGGGGGAGCTACCAGAGCACAATACTCCCAAAACCCAACCGGAGCATCTAGAACATTTCCTCAGATCAATCCAAATATGGAGAACTATCAAGTAGGTTATCAACAATCAGCAGCGCCAGGCCAGTAAAAAGCGTGTATAGGAAACAACATTAAATTTGATGGGAGAGCACAGGTAACTACATCAGGGCCATACACTGATAAGCCGCCAATAATAGTTCGACCTAATCTGCATCTGAACCGCGATATCATCCAAGGTAGTAGGAACATTTGATAAATGAATAAGTTAATGAAAGTCAAAAAACGTCAAATAGTCATATCGTCGTCAGCGTATTCTTCGATCCTCATGTCTTTTGGCATTTCGTACACTTTGCTGTTGGTGTAGCTGAGAGTGAACATGCTATCAGCATCCAGTTCTTCTTCAGTCACCTAGATTGGTATGCTTTGCTCTAAATCATCCATCTTGGGCTTCTAGACGTCCTGTGATAGGCTTTATGGCATCTGCAAGTCCTCGATTTCCATCTGGCCGTTCCGGTCGAACAGCCTGTCCGTCTAATCGTAAGTTTCCGTCATCTTCCGCTTCCGGTGTACGTTCCTGAGAGGCCCTGCATTGAAAGAGCCTTTGCGAGTTCTCTTTTTTGGTGGCTGCGTTCTAAAGTTTCTTATTATGGAGAAGACTTGTGCGGGCTTTTGGTTGGTGGTCATTATGCAAGATTAATAACTTAAAACATCGTGTAGCCTACTAGTTTCGGCTGGACCGAAAAATAAAGACTTTAATCACCTTAACAGAAGTGTCCCAGCACTGCTGCCAAATTTAAAAGACCCCACTAACGACACATAAGTGACGATCAAGTCCAACTTTAAATTCGAAAAAATCCTGATGGGGAGATAGCTTGCAATAAACTCTTTCTGAGTCTATCTTAGGCTGCCCATGCTCTTCAAGGACATGTTCCCCAAGAACAAATCGGTCTTCTGGCTACAACATAACTTTAATTAATGGTCATAATCAGAAACACTCCCTTCGACCATATCGACCAGCCCAGCTAAATACCGGATTTCAATGGTTTGACAAGATTCGATACATTAAATTTATTTATTGAGCCAATTAATATTTACGATTTCTGTTGGAGCATATTTTCTAACACCCTACTTTAAATATACATAGCAAATGAAGAAGCTTACATCATCGGCCGGAGTTTTTATTCGGAGTAATTTCTCATACAGGAAACCCAACAGACCTTGGTACAACCCTAACACCCACAAAACAGATAGACAGAAATCGGGGTACCTACATATCGGAATGTATGGATTGGTGTTCGCTGCATGCTTCGCTACTATTCCTCTTTACAGGCTGTTCTGCGAACACTTAGGACTAACAGGCAATTACGATAAGAAAGAGTACACATTCGAAGATAAAAAGCGTAAGGGTGAGCTGATATAGTCAACAACATCAGGAAGTATCGCGTAGTATTTAGAGGAGAAGCACAACCAGGTATTAATTGGTAATTTGGTCCTGTTCAGGGCGAGGTGTAGGTAGGAGCTGCAGAGACAGCTATAGTGTTCTACCGGATATACAATAAAGAAGACTATCCGATTATTGGGTTTTCTACTTATAACGTTACCCCTGAAAACGCTAATACCTACTTCTCTAAGATCCAGTGCTTTTGCTTCAACCAGCAGCTGATAAATCCCAAGGAATAGCTACTTCTGCCCCTGTTCTTTTACCTCTAACCAGAGATTAACGACGATCACAATATCGACAGGATCAACAATATTATAATTGACTACAGGTAGCAGCTTCCTCACACAGATTTTACAAATCCAGCAAACAGGAGCTAGCTAATCATGTGGAGAGATAGTTGAGACAGTTGGAGATGAACCGGAGGAACTTAGCTAAAATTAGAGCAAAGAAATAGGGCATAAGTATCGAGGAGTACGAACAAAAGCATAAGTAATAGACGGCTGCTGAAATCAAACTTCAGGAGCTCCTTGCTTCGGAAGATCTAACTTAACTTAACAAAGCTAAAGCAGTTTGATATATTCAATAGTATATTATAGAAATCAAGTGTGGTGGGTAATAGATTAATGTAAGAATTAGTTGTATAATTAGTTAGTTTGTATGAGCGTTATAGACTACGTTCTGTAAGAACCCTGTCTTATAGAGGAGCCTCTCCCCCTCAGAAAGCTTTATCGATGCCATCACAGAGACACGAAGTAGAAGTTTTTGATCAAGCTGTGGATATCGAAACCCAATGATCCAGTTAGTAATGTTTGGGATAATGCAGATTACCGACCTTTACTTAACAACTAAGTTTCTGTTCTCAACAAGCTACAAGACAAACCTATCAGTAAGTATCTACCGAAGCTCATAAATGTCAATACCGAGGCGAGCTTAACCGCTCCCATCGGTTCTTTTATAGTGGCCTACTAAATATTCGAATCAATCAAATACCGATCCATAGTCACTTACAAAAAGCTGAAACAGAATGAGCCTTTGAGTAGGCATCTCCTTCGGCAAATTATTTAGTGCGTTATTGAGCTAAATACCGATCACGCTATGACTCTGTCTTATCTCAACCCTGTTCACATACTTGTTGATGCTTAACTGAGACCTAAGTTCACAAATCTACTCTTTGCCAAACCCTTAAGCTCCAATGAAACTTTCGACGAACACATCAATTTCAATTTTTAATTTGCGTTTAGATCACCCTAAATGCTAGTACCCTAAAAAAAGTTTAATTCGCAGAGGGTAGACAGTTTCCAACTGGGGGTACTATGCTGCTATTTTATGTGTGGAGGGATTGTATGCAGTTTAACTCGAAATTCACCATAAGATCAACTGTATTCGAAGATCTACAACGAAAGATACACGGAGTTTTGGAAATCACTCAAAGCTTCCCATCTACCAGAGGAGTTCAAGGATATGGTAATCGCTCTTATCTGTCCTTTTCAAGAGATGAGGATCGACCCTTTCGTCATTAAGAATATGCCCTGGTGGTCGAAGCCCTTTGTACCTCCTGCTGCTGATACTTTGAATGTTATGTAGGCTCAAGAAAAGGCTGAAAAATAACAACAACTCATTAAGATGAAATAAAAAACTCTTGCTTCTCGGGCGAATACCAACGCAATAAATCCCCGTGGTGGAGTACTATTTCACCGGTCGCAATAAAAGAGTGAGTAAGATCTTTTCCCACCAATATTCGAAGGATCTAACTTCCTCAACTGTTTCTTCTGTTCAAAGAGTATCGGACGTACCTTCAAACTGCTAAAGTAAAAATGCAACCAGCATGTAATTGATGGTTTTATTTAGCTTCGCCTAGTAGAGTAAGACAATAGACACTACTAACTAATAGCTGAAGGCGAATGGGCTGACAATGTTTTCAGGATAAAAGTGAACTGCTTCGTATTGTCTAAAGTGTAAGATGTTACAGTAGTGGAAGTAAAAATGCTATCTGGTTCCAGAATCTACGTACAAAATTACTAATTTAGTGCTAATAGCGGTTCAATAGCGTAGCAACCTACCTGGAGTTAGTAGAAACTGACGAAGAGTTTTCATCCTAATGATTTCAAATGCATACAAAGTATGGTTTTTATTATCAACAATTTGTCTGTATAAAACGCGAGCTTACCTTTATAACCAAATCAAAAATTAGATATGTAGGGCCACAAACTTGTGCTATCTTACTGGGATATTAGAGGCCTCGCTGAGAGGATTCGTCTGATCCTTGAATATCTGGGAACCCCCTATGAAGACAAGAGAATCACCGACAGGGATGAGTGGTTTAACAAGATCAAACCATCAGTCAATGATCCCTTCATCAATCTCCCATACCTCACTGACGGTGATAAGGTCGTTTCTGAGAGTGAAGCCATCCTCTACTACGTTATCATTAAGGCCAACAGGGCTGACCTCTTCGGCAAGACTCCCGACGATAAGGTTGAAGTCATCAAGCTTCGCAGTGCTTTCAATGATCTATACTCATCCTACATCAGAACAGTGTACGGTGGAGGTGACTGGAACGATAAAAAGCCAGCACTAGTGGATTCCTTGAAGCCCCACCTTGCCAAGTAAATTGTCCAATTATTGAAGGTTCTAAAAATATTTGGGAACCAAAGATTACTTTGTTGGAGAGCTAACATTTGTGGATATTGTGATTGCTGACTTCCTCGATGTTCTTTCAAGAATCGATGAGGGACTTCTGAGAGACCATTTCCCTCACCTTGAGAAGCTAAGAGTGAGAGTCTGGGACCTACCAAACATCGCTAAATACAGAGATTCCAAGTTCAAGGCCATGCCATGCAATGGACCCTCAGCTATCTGGGGCAACAAATGATAAGTATTGAGTAAATCAAATATTTGAGATTATTCATTTGAACTCAAAGGACAAGTATCAATAGGCAGGAATCACAGTTAATCAGTACCATCATCTTCATGCTCTTTAAAGCCTTTGAGAACCTTGTAGGAGTCGAATGTTAAAAAATATGCTTCAGGGTTTTTCTTCATTTCTTCAATGAATTCTCTGTCTGTGCGGTCGATATCTGAATATTATGAGCCCTACTGTAAAGGTTGATGAGATGTTATTGCATGGCGTCGATCTTTGTAGGGAAGTCATGTTTAACAAAATTCTCAATCTTGCGTGCTAAACCGGCTTTAGTTAGTCGATCTACCCCTAGAGTCTCGTCGAAGAAGTAGCCGATCATTTAGCGTTGTGATCCAATGTCAGGGTCCCTCCTGTACACATCGTCGATTAGCCATTATTTAACAGTATCGGAGGGAATTTAAGAGGCTGAATAGTCATTGATATGGCCATCGATGTTGATGCCTGGGGGAAGTTTGTAAGGGGAGCTTAGCGTAACAACGACCAGAGCTGCAAAGATGAGCTGCGTAGTCAGCATTTAAATTAAACTTTCTAAGCGGTTGCTAGAGAGTTTGAATATTTTTATGGATGGATGGAATTGCTAAAAAGCTAAAATTCGATGGTCGAAAACTATTAGGCTTACTATTGGTTAGGGTTATATGTTAGGAATATTAGTAATAGGATAGTTGAGACTTGATAGTTTATAATCAGTAAAAATAATCTAATTGACGTCAGAAAGGCAACACTAGGTCTTCTTTGAGTTTAGGCTTAGCTCAATGTTAAGCTTCGGGATAATCTTAAGCTGTCACTACTGAGCTTCGAATTAGAAAGAGAATAAATTAGATTGTTAGGGTTCTATTATTAATCATCTATGCTCTTTTGGAATATCATAATTAGATCACCCTTCGAAACGTATTTTTGGCTACTCCTTCTCGTTTAGGTCGACTAACGAGTAAGTATAAAAACACGTCGTTTGCTATAACTGATAAGCAATTTCAATTGTTTTGCTTAATAATCAAAATAGGAAGTTAATAAAAAAATATAATAGGGGACTATTAAAGGAAGGCCGCATCGATCTCTTTAGTGATTAGTTCAAATAATCGTAAATCACAAAAAGTTTGTTGAGTTCCAGAAACATGATTTGTGAGCTTAGGTAGGCACCGTGCGCAGTATTTTTTTAATGGTCCATAACCTATTGTCATAATATAATAAAACAATATGAGGGAAAGTTAATAAGGCATACGATCTGTTCCTAGCAAAATATAGCTTTAGTAAGCTTTGGAAACATTCTGTCAGAAGAGGAGTCATAAGCATGGATAGATTTAGTCTTTAATGAATCTGGACTAAACTAGGAATATTTGTCAAAATAGCTTAAGTTAAGATTTCCCGAACCTCCAGAATTTGAATAGACTTAAACACGCAGACCCGGCAGTTGTAATTTTTTACCAATAAATGTGTGATGAAGAGATAAGAAAAATTTATAAAAGCAGACAGTTTACTACATGAAAAGATTGTTTTCCGACATCCTGAGGAGAATCTCCAAAAGCGATATTATATAGCTTTAGCATGAATTCGCTAAGTGCACGAAGATTTAGCACACTGGA
>JAOXNN020234080.1:0-11814 GCA_028571205.2 Hydropsyche betteni
GGAAGGCTTTTTATTATTCCTTTAAATTCCATATTGAGTAAGATGCCTGCCATGGTGCTGGGACTGACAGCCAATTCATTATAGATTCTATCAACACTCAGGAACTCATTTTGTTTTAGCAGCGTCACTATAGATTGTTCTTTGTCGTTTAAATCATTGAATAATGATCGTTGCACTTCTTTAGAGGTAGATGCTTTGGTCCAGTTCATAAAATGAGCAATATCATCAGCACATTCTATGAGAGAAGCTTTGTTTCTTTTGATAAGTGTATTACATCCTGCATTCATTTCATCACTCGGTCTGCCAGGTACAGCAAATACATCTTTGTGATAGTGATTAGCAAAGTCTGCAGTAATCATAGACCCACCTTCTATTCCAGATTCTATCACCACGATGGCATCCGACATACCCGCCACCACTTTGTTTCTCATCGGAAAATTTTCACGATCAGGCTTGGTCTTTGTCATAAACTGAGTGAGCAAACCCCCGTTAGAAATCATTTTTTTTGAAGTGGCCACATGGGCATTTGGATATAATTTGTCCAATCCATTACCCATCACTCCTACGGTAGGCAAGCTGAGATCTACAGCTTTGCGATGAGCTGTAATATCTACACCATAAGCAAGGCCAGACACCACTATGACATCGTATGCTTTTAGATCTTCTACTATTTTTTCGCATTGCATTTTTCCAAGATCACTGGGCGACCGGGTACCGATGATGGCCACTATCCGGTTATGATCCAGGTCAGCTGTGCCTTTATAATATAAAAGTATAGGGCTATCGTCTATCCCTTTCAATCTGTATGGATAACCTTTATCGGTAAAAAAAAGTAAGTTTATGCCATGCTTTTGTGTAAACTCAAGCTCTACCTCTGCCCTCTTGAATATATCAACATGCGATGCGATAGAGGCCACAGTTTTTTCGCCTATACCCGGTATGGCTATTAAATCTTTCTTTTTTGCTTTGAAGACTTCTTTGGCACCTCCCAAATACGAAATCAATTGCCTGGAAGTAATAGGGCCTACTCCTTCTATCAAGGTAAGTGCAATTTTTTCAAGCGCGTAATCCACCACAGATCAAAAATAAAATTAAACCCGAAATATTCATTAAAAATGAATTTTAAATACAACTTTCTACGGGATTAAAGTATAAATTTCTAGGTTGAGTTGAGTTAGGTTAGTTTATTTTTTCGATGAAGTGTTAGAAGTTAGAAAAAGTGTATTTCAACAACGAATTATTTATTTCT
Source organism: Hydropsyche betteni (assembly GCA_028571205.2). NCBI lineage: Eukaryota > Metazoa > Arthropoda > Insecta > Trichoptera > Hydropsychidae > Hydropsyche > Hydropsyche betteni. The sequence continues at coordinate 1,250 of JAOXNN020234080.1, forward strand.
CTAGAGATTGCTTGTACAATAATAAATATACTTTCATTGATAATACACCTTCATTATAACCAGGGACGTGACATCAAAAATAGGTAAAGCCCCCCCCCCCTCGAAAAAATGAAAATATATTTTTAGTATAATATATTAATATTTTATTTGAAAATTAAAGCATACTTCGTAAAAACATAGATGATATAGATTTCCTTTCCTTTTTAAAAGTTTTTATTATAATATTTTTATTATGATAAATGTGGACACTGCCCCACTTGCCCCTAAATACCAGCCGCCCATGTTTATAACATATTATATTATATTATATATAATATTATATATTATATAGAAACCGAAGATGAAAATTATAATGGAAATACATATAAATACGAATTTCAATCTGTGATCCCGTTTTATACAAATTTCGCGAAAAATATTAAAAAGTTTTTGATGAGTTTCGTGGTTTATATCCAAGTATACGATGGGTTATGGATTTGTTGAAGTTTATCGGTTTTGTTGTGAAGGTAATTATTGGATTCCTCATTGGAGAATAATCTATTATTTTATAAAATACTGTGTTTAATAAATTTCGTAATGTACATTAAGTTTCAAAGGATTAATATTATTATATCGTAGAAATTATATTTTAAATAATTACGAAATATTTTATAAATTACCTTAAATTGGCTCGATTCTAATATTGAATATTCGATATATTTGTCCATTTTTATGTACTGATAACTTATACGTAATTGAAATGAATTGAAACTTTTGTGAAACATTTAAAAAATTTCAATCAATTTTAAAAAGATACACGTACTAAATGCTTCTGTGAAATATTTATATATTATTTACGTTTAAAAATATGAGCCCAATTTACGTAATCATCACATCAATCGATAAAAATTGGTTCATTTTTTATAAAAAACCAATATACGAAGCACTCGGTCACGTACAGGTTAATTGAATTTTTTTCAAATCTGAAAATCGTCGGTTGAAATATGAAGTGGAAATCCGTTCACGTTAAACGACCCCGTAAATATAAACGTGGTATAAGCCGTGGAAAATTGAATATATAAAATGGAAAAATCATTTATTAATATGATTTTTTTTTAATATAAAATGGTTCAGCATCTTTAGTAGATTCGTATGAAATTCGATTAGTGTGAAAGTATGGAGTTGACCAATTTCATTCACAAAATCAAGAGTTAAGATCTTAATTTGTGTTACTATTCGGTCACCACAGCGACTTAAAGCCTGCTGAAGAATCAATACTTAACGAAACGTACTTTTTAAAAGCATTCTTTTAGGGTTGAAAACGTATATGGGTAATATTGAATTAACAATTTTTCGAACTTTTAAGAAATATTTATTTCACATGTTTAAAAACTAAATAAAATTTCAGTGACAACAATTAACGATGATTTTGTTATTTCTCCAATATAAAAACTTTACTTATTCAAAGAGATAAATTCAAATAATATCTAGGCCGAAATGTAGCCATATGTGAATAGTTTATAAACATTTTTTAAATATAAGATTCTTTAGCAATAAACAAACTTCACAAACGTAAACATTTCATTGTGCTACTTCTCGAAAGAAATGAAATTACAAAAATATTCTAAAACATTACAACTTTCAAGATTCAACATTCAGTCAAAAAATTGTGTTGACTGTTAAATTTATGAATACTAAGAATAAAAAATAAACTAAGCTGCTAATTTTTTTTTCAAATAATAACTATAATTTTCGTAATTTTAATTATATAAAAAATAAATTTAATTGGTTTTGTCAAAAATAAACATATGTAACATTTCAACAGTGATTTATACCTTTTAAGTAGTTATATTGCATTTTAAAAATCAAGACTCTTTAAATCATAAACAATTTGAGAAAATGGTTTGAAAAAATACAATATAAAAATATCAGCATGAAGTTGAAAAATGTTTTGTCAGCCAATTAAAGAAAAACAAAATTTTGATACATATTTCTTTGATAAAGCAATAAAAATCTATACAACGTAATCAGATTAATTCTTAGCACCATAACAAAAAATCATATAAATTTATAAGTAGAAAACTTTTGTATAAAATAAAAATACTGAGAGGAAGCCCTTGAACTTTAATAATTCAAAATAGTTTCTTTTGTAAACAATTAAAATAAATCTTTATAGAAAGATAAACAGAATCGAAATCTCCAATATAATTCTACAAAAAAAAAAACCACACAATACTAAAAATTAAAGAAAAATGGCTTTCAAAAACTTCGAAACAAAAACGAAATGGAAACATATCTCACAATATTTTGACACGTACAATAACTAATGAAAAGTCTCCGTCACTAACAATTCCTCAAAAGTTTTAAGTAATTGGGTTTCATAGTCGCCCTCGTCGCTTCGTCCACTTCCGACAGCCGATGCTGTTTCATATGACTCTTCATGTTGCCCCTCTGCGCGTAGCCTCTTTTGCAAATCGGGCATTTGTACGGCGTTTCGCCGGTATGGAGTCGCATGTGCTCCTTGAGGTAATCGTCATGGAAGAAAGCAGCATCGCAGACGGTGCAAACACTCGGTCTTTCCCCTGAAAACAATGGCGAAAAATTAAATGGTCTGAATTATAATAATGCTTTTGTTGAGAATTTAATTCAAATTTTGATCAGAGTAAAAATACAAATTGTCAAAGTATAAATAAAGTATGGTAAGAATAAAAATAAAGTACGGTCAGAATAAAAATAAAGTATGGTCAGAATAAAAATGAAGAATGGTCATAATAAAACGATGAATTGTCAGAATAAAATAATTAATGGTCAGAATTTATCAACGAAATGGTCAGAATAGGTTAGGTTAGGTTAGGGTTCTTAATATTATTCTGACCATTTAATATAAATTCTGACAAACCTAGTTAAATTTCTGACCATTAAATATTTATTCTGTGCGTTTCGATTAAAATTCTGACCAATGTAAAATAAATTCTGATAAATAAGATAAAAATTCTGACCAAAATCGTATTTAAATTCTGATCGTTTAAATAGTAGCCCTTTCTCTATTTGTATTCTGACCATACTTTATTTTTATTCTGACCGTACTTGATTTTTACTCTGACCAGTTGTATTTTTACAGTGTTAACACTTTATCGACCGCAGACGCTAACGTCACGTCTTTCAATTCTTTTGCACGTCGCATCCTCAAATACATCTAACTTTGCTCGTTAATATACGATTATTTTCCTTTATACTTCGAAATTTCGACAAAAGATGGCAGAATAAATGAATGAAAAATTCATTAATGATAAAATATATTCATCTTTTTTTATTTTCAAGAGATAGCGATCATTTTAAGACTTCGTATTTTTTTTGATATTAGCTTTTGTAAAATGATCTGATCCATGTGTTTATTTGATGTAACTTATTAACCTAAGATAAAATGAATTTAAGTACTGTCGGTGATTTTCAACTTTTTATAAATATTATTTTCTATATAATTATTTGTATGTATTTCTTGATTAAATTAATTTAAAAAACCTACGTTTCTTTTCATCAACATTTGAAAATACATTTGTATTGAATAATTTCTGAAAGTTTTGTGAACATTTATAAATAAATAAAAAAGTTATGACGATTTCAGTAGGTTGCACTGAAAAATGCAATTTTGCGCAAAAACATGCGGTCGTTGGTGTAAGTCTAGCAGTTTCAATAGCCGGTCGGTAAAGTGTTAAAATTCAGACCAAAACCGTATTAAAATTCTGACAAATACAAGTCAAACAATAATCAAGATAAAATCGACAATACAAAATGATTTAAATCTATTTACCGGTGTGAACGGATCTGACGTGAATATCGACAGATTTTTGGGTCCGGTACTTTTGTGAACAGAAGTTGCAATGTTTCCATACTAAATTTTCTGAATGCGATTTCATGTGTTGTTTCAAACTCGATATGAAGGCGTATTGTTTGCCGCATTCGTTGCATACGAATTCTCTTTTGGCACTGTGGCACCGTTTCACGTGTCGGGCCATGTAGTGGTCTAGTTTGAACATTTTTTTACAATTGGGATCGAGGCATTTGATATTGCCCGTGGTTTCTTGATGCTTTAATACTATGTGATATTTTAAGTGGTATTTTGACTTGAATTGTTTGCCACATGTATCGCAAAGGTTTATTGATTTGGTTTTGATCTTTTTAATTTTTCTTCTCGATTTTTTTTCTTCTCTAGGAAGAATTTCTTCTTTTTCTTTTTTGATAATTGTTTCTAAAGGTTTTTCTTTTTTGTCTTCTTTATTTTCCATTTCGAACCTGAACGATAAAAAAAAAATTTAGTCTTACTATAAATATATGAAAATAACATAAAAACAAATAAAAGGCGACCTCCAATCTTTTCCGTTCCAAACGCATTTTCCTTCTAAAAGTGACGTTGCTATACTATTGGTGACTACTTGTTTTTTATAAGCTGGTACGGTAAGTTTTTTCTTTTTAACAATGATAGGTTTTTCTTCAGAGGCTTTCCACTTTTTTTTCCGCTTACCCACTTTCTTTTTCTGCAATTTTTCTGTTATGTCTTCTTTTGAATCGAATAATTTGACGTCGACTTCCATTTGAAAGCTCTTGTCATCATTATTACACGAATAATCTACTGAAAATAAGTCATCTTCTTCAGGATAGTCAAAATTATAGTCTTCCTCTTCCACTTTCAGTGGAGTTTTGGGTATACATGTGCGTAGTTTAAGATCGGTCAATTCGCATCGCTTTTTAAATTCGAAAGCAGTATTGAGCATGTCGTAACACAAAGAGCATATATTACTAGGAAAGCCATCCTCTTCACAGATCTGAAAGATTATATGGAGATTAGTTGCGTTCAATTTAATGTTATAATAACTGAAAGAAAACGAGGAAAACTGCTGAATTTGATAACGAGTACTATATAGGGAGTATATACAGGAAATGAGTTTTAATTGAAAAAGAATCTCGTAAAGATCATTGGTTAAGTATCGAATAAAATTGAAAGAAAATCCTTTGAGAATTTGTTAGATATGATGAACAGAACATAAATCAGTACTGAAAAATAGCTTAAAATGAACACTATTAACGTCAACATGGTGTCAACCTATTATCTATCTATTTCAGGACAAGATTTCTTTAACTAGAATTAAAGGTTTGGTCCATATCTTATCGTGTGAACTTACCACGCATCAATACTATAATAAAGAAGCATATACTGGAAATGAGATTCAATTGAAAAAACAAGCAAGTAAATTATATCAGTTAGGAATCGAATGAAAATTGAAAGAAATTATTTTAGAATTTTAACCCAAGATGAAAAAAACATAAATTTGTAACAAAATTACAAACTGAAACAAATGGAATCGACAATATGATCCGATAAACGTTCCTAACCGTATCGAATACAAATTGTTAAGGAAATTCTTTTAAAATTTTTAATATATGATGAAAACAACATAAATTTGCAACGAACTCACAAATTAAAACAAACGGAACCGACAACATGAACCGATAAAAGTTTCTAATCGCATCGAATACAAAAATTGTTGTGGCAATTCTTTATCAATTTTTTAGATACGATGAAAATGGTATAAATTCACAACAAAAGACAGACTAAAACGACCGTTTCCCCAAACGAAATCAACCACTTTCACACACATTAAATCAAAGCCGAACAACTTCTCGTTTCTAACCATATCGAATACAAATCGTCAACGAAATTCTTTATCAAATTTTTAGATACGATGAAAACGGTATAAATTTACAACGAAAGACAGTTACCCCATACTATATCGACCACTCTTAAACCTATCCGATCAAAGCCAACTTCTCACACACAACACCCTGGACATAACCCGACCAAAACACAAAGACCCCAAACAACATCCCCTACCGACCCCATGACCCATCCACCCTCCGACCCCTACAAAACCCCGTATACCTGAACTTGCGAGCAGGCCATGACCTTCATATATATCTTCATGTCGGGCTCGTCCTGGAAGAGGGACGTGTGGGCGCCCTCGGCGAGGCAGACGCGGCAGGTGGCCCCCGACAGCTCCATGGCGGTCACCAGCGGAGGGGCCGGCCGGAGGCTGCGCCCCCCATGTATCGACGAAGGGGCCTTCGCGAGGAGGGAAACGCGGCCGCGGGAAAAACTGACGGACTGACAAATGTCATCGGGGCCGTCAGTCGGGTTGTGTTTGTGTTTTATTTTATTTGGTTTTTTGGACGGTTTTGAGAGATTGTATTGTGTGTGTGTGTTTTTTTTTGAGTTTTTTGTGTTAATGGGTTTGTGTGATTGGGTTTTGATCGATGGAAATTTGATTATTTAAAAATTGTCGTGTTTGTATACTATTTTGGGTCTTATTGTCGTTACAATAAGATTGTTTTTTCGTTAATTGTTTTTATTTAAATTTACATTTTTAATTCGTATTGTAATTCTTTATTGTTTTAATGATTATTAAAATGATGAAAATATTCATGTTTTTTAATCCCAACTCAAAGGACAGAATATGATTTGAAATTAAAAAAAATTATATAATTTTTTCAGAGACATCTACATTTAAGTTTACAAACTAAAATTTCATACAATGGTTCAGTTATCAAAAATTAATTTTTATTTAATCACTGTCAGTATTTAAATTGATCATTTATATTTAACACTAATCCCCCCTATAACGTCAAGATAGGTTCGACGTTATAGGGGGAAATTTAGAAAGTCAATCAATGAATCATTTTAATTTTTCTGTTTTTTGGTTATTTTTACAAGTTAATTGCATTTTTCAAATTCGTTAAAAAAAATCAAAAAATTTGCATGTAAATGCATTTGAAAAAAATGGCGTTATAGGGAGGACGCCGCAGACGTTATAGGGGGGATTACTGTATTGAATAGTTTGTATGTATACGTTAGAAACATCCTATTAAACAATTGTTTGAGGCAAATTGCAATTTAATATCAATAAAAAACGAAAAAAAAATTTCGCCTGCATACTATTTTTTCCTCAGTAATATAAAATTTCAGTTTTTTTATAAATTAGCATAAAATTTTCATTGTGAAATTTTCAAATGATTATTTTTTGGCAATTCAGATTTTGTAATAAAATTAATGCTTTCGATCTAATAAAAAAGGGGCACAAAATTTAATATTTGCCAAACACCAAAAAAATTCTATAACATGCCTCAATTTTTAATTAGGCTCACAATATTAGTTCCCACACTTAATTTAACTAACTAAAGTTACATGAACCAGCATTACTATTATTTATACTGACCACCTGAGAAAATAATATGACCAAATATTTTGATAAATCGAGGGATTAATATTAAAAAAAGGAATATATTTTAATAAAAAAATAATTATGAAATCACGAGTAGAACAAAACAAAATTTATTTTTAACTTCGCTTTGTCGATACATTCATTATAATGAACATGAATTAATTTGAAGTTTATTTACAAATATGATTAATATCATTTTATTGTCTAAACAAGTAAAGTTTGCTAATATTCAAATATTAACTGTAACAACTTTTATTTGCAAAAAGATGCATAAGCAACACTACATACACTTTTGTATAATATAAATGAACTAATTTAGCGAAATATTTACAAATCGATCGGAATGTGTTATAAAAATTAATGTGCTTCAAGGAATTAATTTGCAATATCGACGAAATAAATATGAAATTAATGTGAAACAACTTTAATAAAATAAATTTAAAAACAAAAAGAAATTACATGTACTTAAACGAAAACTGTATGTAGAATTTAAAATTACATAACATTTATCAATCATAGAATATACAGATTATGCTGGACATTTAAGCACAAATCTCACAATTGTACTGTGAGTATATTTGAAATATTCCAGTCAAATTTTACAACTGGAATACTGAATATATTTAAACAGCTATCGAATAACAATTTTGTTCAAGAGGATCTTCGATTTTGAAAATCTAGAACGATTTAGAAGAGCAAATCTTCATCACCTTCGTCTAATAAATTAGCAGCATCGCCCATATCGTTACCGCTCTCTTTCAACTTCGCTTGGATCTAAAAAATAAAATCCCATTAAAATATCTTTACAATTACATAATTTAAAAATACTATAAAAAGACCGACTTCTTCAGCTTTTTTCCTGGCAATACGTTTTTTATCCTGAATCTTTTTGAGACGGTAGAACTCTTCACGTTCAAGTTCATCTAGCTCAGATATGATATAAGCTAATGTACGTTCGATCCTTGGAATAATCACTGCAAAACCCAAAAACTCAGAACAAAAATATACTATTAATATTTTACATAATTGAAAAAAACATACCGTGTTCAATTGCGTTTACACGTCGATTAGTAATTTTGATAACATCATCCAAAGTTACGAACGATGTTTGTAGAGATGCGAGTTCTACTAATAATTTGACGGCGTTTTGGAAATTCTTTTTCAATTTTGCGAGTTGTTGACCTCCTCTGGATAAGCCGGCAAATTCGTAAGTATCAGTTCCGTCTTGATATGACTCGAAAACTGGTAATGTAACGCCTGAAAATGAAATGTAATAATTTACATAAAAGTTGAAATCGTTCACAAAACTGAATATAAGTAACGAAATAATACCGGCAACGTTATCTTTTTTTGTGCGAATTTTTATTTGGGCTTTTGTAACGTTTTGCAGAACGATTTGGTTGATATCGCCGGAAGCGAATTTGGCTTCGGCTAGAGAAAAAGCAGCTTCTTTCATTACTTCTCCCATTAAAGTTTTGGTCTGGAAGTTAATTTGATTCGAGTTAAGTGTTTTTCTTTTAGATTGTTTTAGCAGTTCGATAAAAAGTAAATACTTCGATAATTTTGCTGAGAATCATTCTGAATCTCATTTGGAGAGCATCGGCTTTCTTTTTGAGCAAGCCATGACCTTTTTGAGCACCTGCAAGTCGACTCTTCATTAACATCTGGGATCTAAATATAATAATATTTTCATTATTATACATTAGAGTGAAAGTAAGTTGGGTCAGATTAGGTTAGTTTTTTTTATAAAGTGTATTTGAACACAGAAATCTGTTATTCAGCCTGTGGTGTAGAGTGGTATGTTTCATGAACTATCAATATATTGATGATTCAAATCGCAGGTTGGCAAGAGTAGGACTCCATTTTTGACATTAACTTGATCGTTTCAGATAGGAATTTAACCATTTGACCCCAAAAAAATGAGAGTTAAATTTTTCGTTTTGTTTGCGATTCCAAAAACAGTTCTAATTTAATTCTCTATCGTCCGCCATACAAATTACATGTACCGATGTCGCGATTTCTTGCAAGTTGTCGTCGGCGATCGGTACATCAGTATGTTCAAGTAGATATAATAAACAGTTTCTAGATCATGACAGGTTCTGGACCGAACGCACTTCTGGACCGCATAGGCTTCTGGATCACTGAGGTTCTAGACCAGATCGGTGCACCAATATGTGCAAATAGGTATAATAGACAGTTTCTAGATCATGACAGGTTCTGGACCAAAAGCGCATCTGGATCACTAAAGTTCTAAACCAATGACTAAACTTTAATCGTTGGTCCAGAACCTGTCGTGGTTTAGAAACTGTCTTATTATGCCTAATTGTGCAGTACGTGTTTGAGTCGGTCTTCCTTCCTATCCTGATAATTAAATGATTTAATGATTTGGCCCCAACGACTATTTAGAGGTTACACCTCTTAATGCTGTCTTGTCCTATTGATGAGATGATTCAATGATTTAACCACCATGACAACTTTGGGATAAAACCTGTTATGCCACGGTGGTGTAATTTTATTTGTATGAACATAAATAAATTAAATAACAGATTTATTTCTGTATCTTCCCTGTTACGAACAAACATGTAAATTGAACAATGTATCAATATAAATTATAGTAACTTGCAAGACTTATAATATACTAAGAATCTATATTATTTTATAAGTATGAAAGATTTTCAGTATCACTTTCAAAATAATCAAATTTTGTCCTCAATAGAATATATAATAATTCAAATAACGAACAAAAATATAAACGCTCATGATTTTTATTCATTATGAAAACAATAAGATTCCAATAGGAAAAGCGATATATTTCGGATCCGTTATCGCGCCAATATTATAATATAAACATGAGCTCGATTTCAATATCGAAAATCGAAAAAGTTCGAACGAAATAAGATCGTACGTCGTACGGTGCGAAAATATCGATTATTCGATTTGACACATGACAAGTTAAGGAGAAGGACGAGACTGACCCTCTAGATGGGAAAATGGGCAGCCTGTCCTTGCCCGACATCCTGGATGACGAATAGTCTCCTTTATCTTGACGAAATCAAAAGTGCGCTCCGAACGCTGCGAGCACAAACCCCTCCTGTCAGCTGACGAGTCTCGTGACGGACGCTCAGTCTGCCAACATAAAAATTATTTCGAGAGTTTTGACAACATTACGGTTATGGAGTTTTTTTTGGTGATCAGACGTTAGAACAAAAGTCAGTTTAACACAGAGATATTGTATATCATCATCATCATCATCATCTGCAGCCTGCTCACGCCCACTGCTGGACAAAGGCCTCCCCGATACTTTTCCATTCA
>JAOXNN020234099.1:0-11813 GCA_028571205.2 Hydropsyche betteni
TTGTCTTCATGCGTTTTGCACACACCGGTTCCTGATTACTGTTCCCGGTTCCCATTGTGAAACGGGATGTACGGTCACCTCTGAAAACTAAGCATAAAATAGGGCACTGGTAGGTTTGTATTTTTGAGTGATAGCTTTAATAACTTACTGAGAAACATAGCCACCCCAGAACGCGCATAAGGGCGGTAGATTAGTCTGGCACACCATACTGAACAACTTAGCGAATTTCTACGCTTTGGGATCCTTCTATTCAGTCCAAAACGATAAGAAATATTCCAGGAATTTTTCTGCCTACTGGTAGCTCCATGGCTGAGGAGGATGCTTTTAAACGAGAGTGAATTTATGCAATGCTTGGAAGCAGACATGTAGATATTTGTTGGAGTCCATTTTGGAGAAGTCGTATATCTGTAGGTTGTCGTCAAGTGGAAGTTTGTCGGTGGGTAAGGAGTAGACTGCTTACATGGATTTATGTTCTAAAATCAATGGCAACTTTATGTTTTTAGCTGTTCCGTTTTTGATGTATGCAGAGAATTTAGTTGTATCTCCGATTCTAAAGCTGTTGCTATTGATGGTTTCTATCTTATGAAGCGTGCCATTAATGCTGGTTAGTTCGTTTGTACCTTGCAGAATAGGCTTAGTTTTGTCAAGGATGTCCATTCCATCCACTCCTTTTATCAACACCACTTAACCGTCTTCGAATGGATGCTTAGCACCTTCTAGTAAAGTGACGACTGCCTTTTATTAGCAGCTAATGTTTTTGATCATGACTTATGTGAGCTACTAGCCGTTTTTATCTAGAACTTAGAATTTGTCTCCGAAATCATTAAACAGCCTACTATAAGGTCCAGTACAATCTGCAGATATAAACTTGATGTTGTTGGTTCTACAGAATTGGTTGATTTAGATTTGTTTGGCGAAGGGTAGATCTGTTACTAATACCACATCGTATCCTTTGAGTTTGTTGATGTCTAACTATTGGAGATAATCCACTCTGACATACTGGTTGAGCTATTGAATTTTCTTTAAGATGCTTTCCACCCTATTTTTACCTATGTGCTTTTATTAGTAGAAAAATCCTCCACTGAGGTCTGCTATAGTCACGTTACTTTGGTCGTGAATGGTTAGTCTTTTGCACCCACTAAGTACAATATTCTTAGTAACTTCTAATGAGAAGGGCCCCAACCCCACGATAAATACACTAGCCTTTGACTGTTTGCTAACTGCATCGATACCCATAGCTCCAATGTACCGACTCCACCTGTCTTTAACTTTCTAGTCATCTACGTCCAGTTCTTTCTGCACAATATTCGAGTCATAGCTCACATCGATTGAGTTCAGATCCTGCTTGCCCTTCTACCTATCAACCTCTTGTTTAATTTGCTTAGTCTTTTTTGCTACTGATTTCTTGGGCTGCAGCTATTAAATTGAAGGAGGTTGCAATTTTTAGAGTTCCTACTTTAGTTCGTTAATAGCAGTTACTAACATCTCCTGGTACTTTGTTTTACTCTTCTTAAACTCTGCAGACCATGTGGAGTTGTGATCGTTGACAATCGCACTGTAGCTGGCGTCTCTTTTTTGAGAGTACTTTACCCAACGCTCAACATCTTGCAATATCTCGTCCTTCTTCAAATAAAAGTGTCTTTTAATGACAGACTAAAATCCAGTAGGAGGATTTTTAATGTTTTCAATCATGGCAAATTTGATGTTGCTGTACCTGACAATATTGGAGTAGGCTTCGTTTCTTCTCTCCCCTTCGTCTGTTCCTTGCTCATGCTCAAAGCCTGGCTCATTGAAATACACGTCTTCGCTCATAATAATGGCTTGTAGAGATACGAGTACCTGAAGCAAAGTAGAGACCTTCGGATCCCAATTTTCAGAAGCATTGCCTCTCCAAGTTCCTAACAGACTCAGACACACCTTCCCACAGCTATACAAGTTAGGGTTAAACCTGACTTTACCACTACCTGTTGTCATTAAATTAACTTTGGGAGGAGCGTTAGGATAGGAGTCATCGAAGTAAATGTCAAATAGGTAGGCTCCGTGTCCATAGGGAGTGCCGTTGGCTCCCATAATGAGTGCTTGCATGAAGTCTACCCTATCTTTATCGCATCGAACGTAGATGGAATTCGTATGTTCTATGGGGAGAGATGTAGACAAATCTGCAAGTTACTGAGCTAGCCTTATCATTTTAGCAGGGCTATTAACATGATTGCTGGATCCATAGGTGCAGTAGTGGTGCTTCATTTTCCCTGTAGAATTCTTCATAGAGATATAGTCAAATCGAAGATTTTTTAACAGAAGCTTATACTTTTTGTCAAGTGGTAGGTCCAGGATATTGTTTAGGGTGTTTTAGTCACCATGATCTTTATAATCCTAGATAGCTTATTCGACAATCTTGAATGTTTCAATAATGGTTTTGGCAATCGCCTCAGAAGCTTTGTTAGATTATGAGTTCGTCGAAGTAGAAGTAGTGCTAGTGGAAGACCCTAGGCAGGAGATGAATATTTTGCTGGTGCTTTATAAGGATTTGAGTAGAGATTAGATGGATTAGCTTTGAGTAGGTTGATAGTTTTTGGGAATCTACATCAAGCACCTGATAAGGTTTTTGTGCTGAGCCATCTTCAGCACTAAGTTCAGAGTAGATTTAAAGCCTTGAGGATCTTTGCTAATTTCGAGAAGTGTTCCGGCTCTTAAAGTAGACTCAACATATGGCAGCAAGCAGGAGCACAGGATCTACTCGACCAAGCTATCAGGAACTGGCCAATCGTTGGCACTAAGGAAGCTCTCGACAATGGATAATATATTCTGAATCTGCTCAGAAAGCTATTTCTTGGACTATACTGTATCTGAAGGCTGCCATTTGGGGTTGGTTGAACTATCGTTACCATATCCGACTCCTTTCTTCTTCTTGATCTTCTTAGTCAGCTAGTCATCCTATTGTTTAGAAGGAGAAGCCGTAACAACTGCTTTTTATTCATAATTATCAACATAACGACGCTTTTCCTAACCACACAGGAGCTTGAGTCGGTTGAGCACAGTTGTGAGGAATTTACTTTTTACTGCATACTGTCGGAAGCCCATAGACCGATCATGGAGTATAACTTCTGCGATGATTTTGTAGAGCTGCCTGGTTGCTTTGTATTCCATATCCTGCCACTTTTTAGAGTCCTACTTATCTGGCAGACCGATAAGCAGATTGAGGAAGAGATCGGATGAGGATTTTTCTTTAGTGTACATTGAGAAAAAGAAGGGAAGCTGAGAAAAATTCCTCAATTCATTAATGTACTGCATCCATTTTTTAGCACGATCTTGGTTTTTCCAGTTGCTTATTCTGCTATTGACAACTTAAAGCAGTTTAGTCACACCATCGGCCTGCTCAAACGTTTTGAAGACTCCCTTTTTAGGCAGGAATTAAACTGTAGTTTACTTCTTAGTATCTTTGCTGCCATCAATAACTTGCTTTACTGACTAAGCATTGAACAGCACTTCTGCCGAATACTGAAGATCTATTATTGAGTTTGTAGATCTATATCGTTTTCCTATTTATTCTAAGGTCGTCTACTCAGAGCAACGCTACTTCAATGAGTCAGTGGAGAGGTCTAAAGATTTTATAGACAGGGGGTGAATACCCAGGATACTGATGAAGTTCTTGACCTATTTGATGGTTAGCTCACTGGGTAGCATATAAATAGGATAGTTTCTGAGTAACTGTAGAGAATAACTGCGAGAAACGTATTGCTTGTTGAACAAGGTGAGGTCCGATAAGCCAGCTATAATCTACTTAGTAAGGTTAGAGACTTGTGCCTTATTTTGTTATGGTTGTTTCTTCTAGGTAGGTTTTAGAGTCCAGAGTTCTGCTTTTTGGAAATGTATGATTAACTAACTGTCGAATTTAATTTTTTATTTGTTCTGTACGTTTTTCAAATCTATGTGCATGGTGCTTTATTGGTTGATATCAAAACTGAGTATTTTCTAGCCTTTGTAAAGGATACTAATTTCAGCGGTTTTCTTACCTAGACCGAGCTCAGATTAATTATCTACAACTGAAAATTGCACGAAGGGTTACTTTTTGCTAGTTGGAGCTTCATTTAAGTGAATCATGGCCCCTCCTTCTTCATAATAGAACATTACACAGTTGGAGTTCCAGTAGTATTCGTCGATAGTTGTGTTGAATATGGTTTAGTGCGATTCGCTATTGGGTTGATAGGAATAGTAGAATCCAGTAGTTACTTTTGTAGCTTACCTTTTTCCCTCCATTAAGAACAGAACATTTTGACTATGTAGTTTATTTTGGAGCTAATCGACAACGGAAAGAGGTATGCTTCCTGAATAGACAGCAGATATCTGAGAGTCAATGTCTTTGGGTAAATAGTCTTGGAGTTTTTAAAGCATGGGCTTAGTCAATAGTTTAGAGGCTAATTTGGGGGATTTAGAATCCTTCTGTTGAGGGTGCATAGCGAATTATTTCTAAGAGTTTAGCTCTTTAAGGAGGATTTAGCTAGGGGTTGCTATGAATTTCTTATCCGTTTAATCGTAGGGCTGGAGACAGACAGGTACGCTACTATAGCTGTTGAGAATGGGGAGGATGATTTAAGTCTCAACGATGTATTAGTTAGATTATTTAGCACTGATAGACGAGAATGAGTCTCGAAGGATGATGGCCAGATGAGTTTCTGAAGATGTTCCCACTATTATGTTAACTACAAAGTCAACCAAAGCTGTTCTCAGTTTATTTTTGTTAGCTCCCGCAATATCAGTCTTGAGGGCGTTTTGGAATAGGTCTAAGCTGAATCCTGTCTTATTCATATCTTCTTTGATTTTTGGACTACAACACAGATCGTTCAAGAATACCAGATACTTCTATAATGACTCAGGGTCTTTTCCAGCTTCTAACAGTATGTTTACATCCTGTTTGATTTAGTCTAAGTGGTGGCCGCTCAAAAACCATTGTGTGTTATGCTAATCCCCAGCAATAAGGGCTGCAGTAATTTAGAGATTGGATTCTCTATCGTTCTACCAGAGTTCCTTTAAAATGATGCTGCTCAACTATTTATTCTAAATATTAAAGGGTTGCTTGGCTAGTAGGAGGGATGTGGCAAGTTTGATAAGATCCTATTTAAACTCCGGCCATCCGGATTTCGCAAGTTGTATTATCTTGACAATATCTTAACGGTTGATAGAGATATTTATTGGATGAGATTGTTGTTTATGCCTTTTAGCTTGATTGAGGTGAACAATATGCAAGATATTAACAAGCTTTTTGACGTAGGGTATCACATGTCTTCGAGAGAAAGTTCCCTCATGGATGGCAGCCATGACGAAGTTTAGGAGTTTATGAATTCGACCATCAAGGAGGTCGTAGTTGGAGAGGATGATTTGAGAGACGATTTGAGAGTAGACGAGGGTGTTGTTATATGTAAGGTATCGCTAGATTATTTCGTCTCCGAGTTCAGAGCTCTTTTCGCTTAAAATTCTGATGAAGTTATTGAATATACGCTATTGTTGGACTGCAGTCGTAATTTAGCACAAAAGGTTGAGGTTGTGTTTTAGTTTGGCTATATCGCTGATTTTTAGTATTTCTTAGATTACGGCTGAGTTTTAGGGAAGACAAATCAAGTTTAGGAGCCTTAGACTGTTCGAAATGTCTTTATTAATACAATCACTTTCCGTCTGTAAACAACCTGTTACTGACATGAACGAAATACCAGACCATAGGGATTTTGTGGTTTTGTGGCCCACAGGCAAAACATCGCATATCGACAGCACTTAGGGCTTTTGGAACGATAGCTTAATGTAGTAGGCAGTTTAATTTTCGTCAAGCTAGTTTAAATAGTCATTTATGCTGGAGCATTTTTGGTTGGGAGTGTCCATATTGAGGACGTAGATTTTAGTGGAGAAGCTGAGATAGTAGTCGTCAGGAAACTGTGATAGCTCTCCATAAAACTTCATGTCGTCCTTTGTCTTCCCTGCATAGAGCTCAATATTTTTGGGAAGGACACAACTTGCATTGTCGGATACTAGTAGGCCTAGCACTATTTTAGATATTAACATGCCTTTTTCGCATTTAAGGTATAGCTCTGAATGTCTGAAAGTATCATGGCTGTAGAGGACATTGTAAACTGCTGCGGTCTTATTGCCATTTTTATTAACTAGCCAGTCTTTATCTTGGGCAGATTCGGTTTGAAGTTTAAGATGGGAGCTGAGTTAAGTTTAGTCGAGTGGCTTTCTAAGGTCAGTGGTGTTTGAAGAACAGATAGAGTTTAGAAGGTAATCGAAAGCTTGAAGCTAGCAGGTGAAATAGAGGAGTATTTATGGGGTAGTAAGAGCCTTGATAGCTAAGGTGTTGAACCCACGATTGAGGGTTTTCTAAAGCTGGCTGACAGTGAACTTTTATCTCATCTTCTATAGCAACTTAGACGTCTATTTTAAGAACTTGAAGGAATGCTGCAAAATTAATTTGGTCTCGGAGTCTTTTGTTTCAGGGTTTCTTCTGTTCAATATTTTGAGAACATTATTAGATAATTTTACGAATTTTGTAAGAGAGATGCTCTTGTAGTTGGAAATCTATTAGCTATTGGTGTTATTTAGCATGAACCATTGGATTAGCTTTTCTATGTGCTCCTACTCTATCGCTACTACTGTTCTGTTGTACACTAGTTCAGATAGTAAGCAACTTATTGTGATTAACTGAACGGTGGATTCAGAAGGCAACTTTATTCGGTTTATGCCTCCGTACATCAGTTGGCTGCCAAGTAGATTGCAGAATGCTTCGAAAATTCTATTTGAAAGGCCCTCCTCTGTGATTTGGAACTTGCAATTCTAGACATCCAATTACTACTGAAGGTCATCAGTTACGAAGACGAGTAGGTTGTGCAGCAGAATGCATAACTCAAGTGTTCTGGAAGAACCTTATGCAATTACCTCTACTATGTTAATTAAATGGTGAATGATAGCACTTTTGTTTTTGGCAGACTTGAGGGCTTTAATTCTAATAAACTCAGGATTAAGTCTGAAGCGATGTTTAGACTTAAGGAAGGCATCTATGAGCTGGATGGATTAGTCTGCTACGAATCCCACGTTGTTGGCTAATTTAAGCAGTGTTTTGAGATCTCGCTCGGAATCCCTCCTGGAAACCTTTTAAATTAGCCTGTCGATGAGCTCCTTGTATAAATTTTTGCAGTCTTCATTGTACTATTATTTTCGAAGTATTATTTAGTCGACTACTAGGTTTAGAATTTGTAAGTCAGTATCTAGACATTCGACTCCTAGAGCTAGGAGCTACTTACAACTCTGAATATTTTTTACTAGGGAAACTGTCTTTTCCAGGTTCTTTCTGCCTATGCTCTTGATGATGTTGTTTCGAATGCTTGCGTCAATTTTGTAAATTCCTAACAGAGGCATAACTAATTCTTACTCCCCTGCTCTCAATCCCTCCTCTATAAGAAGTCCAATCAAATCAGTCTGAGTGAAGGTGTTAAGTCTTGCTAAAAGCATGGAGTTGCGAACGAGTTATTTAGATGAGCCTGCTAATAATTAGGATCGAATAAGATTTTAAGGCACTTCTATGTCCTTAAGGATCTTAAAGATGTCGGGATGTTGCTCTTGTTTGAGTAGCTTTGAATAAAGAGAGCTGTTAGACTTGGCTGTTGCTTTCAGAGTCATAGCGGCCTTATTCGAAATAGGTCCCTTTTCTCCTTTCACTAGAATGTGATGTATTTGTAGGCATATGTTTTAGGTAAGGAGCGAATGGGAGTGGGTTTTTTAAAGGTTTTCAAGTAGGACATAGACAAATGTGTAGTAATAGTCTAAGCAGTCTCTAGAGCTCCCCTTAGCTAAGAGAGTGTCTACATCAAAGTGGTTTTTGTGTTTTTTCTTCTGGTCTGCTTTATTTAATTCCTAGTTGTCGTAAATGAAGTACTACGTCCCATCCTTCACATAAGAGTACTTCTCGAATCTGGATAATTGGTGGAACTTCAGAGAATTGAGCGCCTGAAGTTGATTTGGTTTAATATCGAAGTACTCCTGGAATGTAGGATCTGACTAACCGTCGTATTTGCCAAAGACTTAAGGTATGATGTCTCCGAAGGGCAGATTGTCTAGCTCCCTTTGTTCTCCGATTATTGGTACGATGGTAAAGTTGATCTCTATTATGATATAGCGAGTTTTAAACGACAAACCAGCGATTCCCAAGCAGTTGAGGCCTGAGTGGAGGGGATTCTGGAATAGTTTGGTCATGTCAGAAGAATAGGCATTTTTAGTCAGTTGTATCCATACTGACTACTGATAAAAGTGTTCGAAAACCAGCAGCCTCTCATTTTTAGGGGTGGACTGATCGACTCTCAAGACTCTAATCAGCATCTTGGTTCTGGTGTCTGATTTTTAGAAACTAAGTAGAAGGTTGTTGACAGTCATTGTGCTGGTTAGATCAATAATGTATTGACGAGAGAATCTTCCCTTCACCATGACAAACTTACTCATGAGCCGGTTACTCTTGTAGATGGCTTAACTTGAACTTTGTTAACTTTTGGCCAGATCATTGTAGAAAGCTGAGAAGAGAATAGGTTAGAGATTGAGAGTATTAATCATCTGCTTTCTCAAATTAGTGTACTATGGCTTACGATGTTGTACTATTTTTCCGAGCGCTTATTCCACCATTAGGTTCAGTCTGTCAGAGTCTGGCTTAACGTGAAAAATAATTTTCATCAATAGCTGGAGTCCCTCTGCAGTTTGATTCAGCTGCCGAAGTTGCTCGAAATTTTGATAGATTGAGAGAACTCTTTCCTCGAAATAGCTAAGACCAAGGAGCCTGGACACTAAATATTCCACTTGATTGAAGTTTTTACGTTCACATGGTAGCACCACTTTTTACATTAATATCTTTGAATCCATTTACTTGCCGAACTACTCCAAGATCAAAGGAGAGCTCTCTGATCTTTTAATCAACTCTTCGATACACTAGAGTTTTCCCTCAGCTATTTGGGCAGCAAGGTCTTTGGCAGAGGTCGATAGTACACGACCAAGTGAAGACTATTGATTAGAAACATCCTTGTTGTTGAGCAAGGTGCGGGTAGTGACTAATCTCCAAGGCTGGGTAACTTAGATATTTTAGATAGAGAGTTTTTAAAACTTGATTGATAACTTAGGTCTGACAGTAAGTTTTAAGTCGACCGGGACGTTACAGTTGAGATATTGCTGCAGACGTTAGTTGAGTTCGAGTGAGCTTCTGTAGTCTAATTCAAACGGTTAGTTGATTAGCTAGCAGCTTGACTCAAAATCCTTGATGGGTTGCTTCTACCCGTTTCGATAGCCAAATAGGTCGAACTTTACCTTGTCGTTTAAAACCTAAAAGTTCATGCGTATTGGTGTAGCTGTTTCTTCGAGTTCGTAAGCTTTGCCTACAGCTCCTAAGAATCCAATTTCGAATGGGGCGTCTTTTTAAGAAGTATTCTGAAACGAAGGCTATATCACTAAATACTTGTATGGATTAGTCTGTCCAATCTGCACTTGTAGTCTTTTCTTCTCAGAGTAGAACTCGAAATAGTATTTTTAATTAGGCTCTTTGTCAAGTTCGTTGCATAGGTAGACGTAGCCTGATTTTATGAGCTTTACTGCCTTACTGGAGGCTATCCTCTATATGACAACTGAGTTGACAACGAATAGTTTGCTATGGAGGTGACTGAGAATTATTTTGTATGGATAGTTGGCTAGGAAAGATTGATTGGAGGGGTATAGAATGGAACAGACTGGATAGTGCATATTACAACCAGGAGGAGCCTCCTCAACTAACAGTGGCAGGTAATTTTCATTGGCCTCTACTATTTCGGCTGCCTGTTTTATTTTACTGCCAGCGGTTGTTCCTCGTGGAGTGAGGTAGTTTTGGTTGCCCAGATTCGAGAACACACACTAAAACACAGCCGTCTGTTAGTGGCGTAAGTCTACCTAAGATTGCTAAGTTTTAGTCATTTTGATTTGATTCGGAAGAGTTTGAGATAACTTCTGTTGGCCAACATACTCCGAAGTTATGAGGTTTACTAATAAGGCTTTGTTCATGGATCTATTGGCATTTTCTTCTAAGATGTTGATCTTGTAGACTTTAATTTAGGCATCACGTGCCTCCAAAACCAGTAAAAACCCGTCAGATAGCTTTTTTAGCTAAATCTTCTCAACAGCGAAGCCGATGCCAAAATCTTAATCTTAAAGTACGATCCAACCGAACTCGGTTGATGGCTGTTTAGTGTCTACGAATAGTTTCTAAAGGTTGATGATTGGATTCTGATTGATTGTCTATACTTTGTTGTGGATGGTGAAATCTGTCATATCAATAAAGCCTTTTTCAAATTTAGAATAGAACTTACCGTAGTACTACGGATTTTGGCCTAAAAGCCTCACTCTTACTTTTGTCTCAAAACATCCTGCGATCAGCAAAGGAGCTGTACCTACGTTTGTTTCGCAAAAAGCATATGAGAGGAGTGCTTAGGTGATATCAACACTTACTCTTTACTCAACTAGATGCTGCACGTTAGGCACTATTACTTCGGTTGATTTTGGCAGCTCAGCTTGAACTGGAACCTATTGCTTCTTGGGAGCAGGTGGCAAATCTACCGGAGCTTGCGCTTAGCAGATTTAGCAAAGTGGTCCTCTTTTGGTATTGATGAAAGTACATACTGGACATTACCATTATTCAGTATTTGCAGGTTATTTAGGTCTGAGTGTCGTAACCACATCTGGTATATCATTTTGGACGTAGTATTCTATGGCTGCTTCAATGGACTGATTTTTGGTTTGTATGAGAGCTACTTTGGCTTTGCTAAGTGCGAACCCCATTTGCTTCATGGACTAAAGCATTTTGGGATCTACGTTGGCTTATATCTGTGGGAGTACTTACGTAAGTTTGGACTTTTTCGCAGATACATCTAAAGGTTATGGTTTTTTCTCCTCTTTGGAAGGTGACAGCTGTGGGGGCAGTGGCTTAGCCTTTTTAGCGAGGGTGAGGCAGTTACTGAGTATTTTGTAAATAAAGGGTTTACATTCACTCTATTTGATTTGGTTTTATATCGCCTATTTGAATTTCTTAAGTTAGTCTGCTTTTCTTACTCCTCGAGAAAGGTCTGTAGATACCACTTTGAATGGTACAATACTATAGTTGTAAATATGTAGCATTGGTGCATGATGCTTCTATTTCTGCTCACTTTCTACTATCAGATAGTTTTAGGACGAACTTATCTTTGTAAATTCTGCTGTAATCGCTGGGAAATTATTGCTCGATATGGACTTTGGTACGTTGACTCGGTTGTGAACTTACTGATTTTTAAAGAATAAGTGAGAAACTCCCCACTTGGACATTCTGTTGAGTTCGCACACTGATGTCTGGCTGACGTCTTTGAGGAATGCTCTGACAGACTAAAGTTTTGTATTTAAAATTCTGTATATACTTAACAGCCATTATTCGGAGGGTAGTTTACTCTACTAAAAGCTTTTGGCAGCTTTCCCTGACTTAAGGCTTTGGAGCGGGAGTAGTAGAGAGTCACATAATGCAAATAGATTTTTAAATATGGTAACCCACCGACCAGCGTTCTAAGAAACAGTGAAACCTTCAATCTATTTGTGGATGACTTCGAAAATCTAAGCATTAGCAAGTTCACATAGTTATTTAAGTAGAGTCATTTATCTTGTATTGAAGTAAATTTTCAGTTAAGCTTCCTTTGATTTGCAAAAAACTATTTAGTTAAATTAGAATCTTTGAGTTTCGGAGTTTCTATAAACTAACTTTATTAACCGAGACTTTTGACAAAGGATAGCGAGTGTATCGCTGT
>JAOXNN020234115.1:0-11805 GCA_028571205.2 Hydropsyche betteni
CTATCCATAGATGATCACTTAAGTTATTATTTACGATTTAAATAAACATGATCAACGCATAGCTCAAGGACAAGGTAGCACTTTAACCACTCAGAACAAAGAGCGCGAGAAGAAGTTTAAGCCTATCAAGGTTCCCACCAAAGCACAGGTGGCAGCACCACTGCAGTCTCACCGCAAGGAGGACATGGAGGTGTCCAAAGTTACAGAAAACAAATAGAACAAGGCCAAGCTCAAAGTAAGGCTCCCCACACGCAGATGACCATGGATAACGAGGAGAAGAAGGTGAAGACTCGGGAGTCGCTGTCCACCGAGCTCCTTAAGAACGGCTTCATCCAGTCCTTTATCGACATTTTCTACATCTCGCAGAAGTGTCTTCCCAACGTTATGAACGCTAAGAACTACTTCGGATAAGTCATAGCCAGCCAAGATCAGCACGAGCTTGCGTAGACAGACTTCACACTCTTCTCCGACCTCAGTGTATCTCTGAAAAAGGCAGAGTCACTAACAGGCTACAAAAATGGCGAAGCAGAAAACGCCATAAACGAATACAACAACTTGGCGTATGCCTACGAAGATCAAGGTGACTTCAAGACGGCTGCATACTTCTACAACAAAGTCGTCCAACTAGCCAAAGCTGCGAAGGCCATGCAGCACGAGATCTACGCGATGGTCGGACTGGGAAAATGCTATGACCAGGAGCACAGAACTGACAAAGCTATCGACACACTGTAGGCCACGCTCAAGAAAGCGAAGGAGATCTAGCACGAAGAGCAGCGGGCAGACATCGTCAAGTCGATATCGAAAGACCTGATCGAAATCTACATGAAGGAGGCGGAGAAGCACGAGAAGGAGGACTCGAGCGAGGAGAACGCCCTGATGTACTTAGAGAAGTGTCTGGAGGTGGCGAGAGAGTCGCATGAACAGGATAACGAGGGCAAGATCTGCTACAAGATCGGCGAGCTGTACTATCGGTCAGAGCAGTTCCGGAAGAGTGTGGCCTACCAGGAGAAGTACCTGGAGATCATCCAGCACCAGATGGAAGATACTCGAAAGGTCGTTGACGAGGGCAGGGAGAAGACAGAGACCAGTATGAAGACCAAGACCATGGAGGCGCACGCGTCGCTGGCGAAGTGCTACCTGCGAATGAAGGAGATCGAGCTGGCGGAGAGCCACCTCAACCACTACAACCAGCTGGCCAAGGAGCTCAAGATCCAGAACGCACAGGCTGATAGCTCCTACTACCTGGCTAAGCTTTTCGAGGAGAAGGGCAACAACGCCAAGGCCATCGAATTCTACAAGGCCTACTTCGAGGCTGCCAAGTCAGAGCGCCCTGAGAAGAAGAACAGGGCTCTAGTCGACAAGGCCAGAGTGACTTACGCCATCGCGAAGGCCAACGAGAACATGGAGAGGTTCATCGGGATCTTCAACGGAGACAATAGTCTGAAGAGCATCCTCGACTGGAAGATTAAGAAGTAGCTGAAGTGATCTGCATAGACATCTAATTATTCGACTCATTTTCCAATAGTAGCGAAATAAATTGCTTTGAATTCTCCGAATATGATATCTATGAATACTTTTAAGTTTATTTTCTTCCTGCTGATCACCGCTTTCTGTGATAAAGAGGAAACCGAGCAATAGGTGAGTTGGGTGCAATCAACGGAACATGACACCGAGGAAGCATATTCGGACCGATTTAATAAAAGGAGAAGACCTTTACCACCAGATAGCCTACGATACCTAACCAGTGATGAGCTTCTATTGGGCCGGTTGAACATGCTGCAAGAGGTGACAGTATCGAGTGTGCTTGAGAGGCATCCCTAGCTACTTCTTGACCCATAAAGGATTATCGAAAAGCTGAGGGTTCTTCCTGAAGGCCTCAAAAGCCAATACTCTATTGTTAGTTGCGCAGTCGTTAACAATAAGGTGTTTATTCGGTGCTACGGATAGAACTGTGATGAATAGTACCTCTTCGAAAAGTAATCGATGAGAAAGCTAATCGAACACTAAGCCAAAGCCAAACCATTAGGAGATCTGTACTTCATGTTTTCTAACTAGTACGAACTGCACTAAAGCAAACTGATGAATTGGTTGTTGGATGAGGGATACGTTGAACCCGAATACTCTTCGAAATTTGATCTCTACAAACAAATACTGGTGGAATTGCCATTTATTAGGCCTAGTATTGATCTAAACTGCAGTGTGGAGAAGAATAAGTTTTTGGTGCCCGACGACTATATACTATATAAAGGATGGGACGCTATTAGAGAGAAAACTCTGTAAGCCAGCCAGAGCCACCCGTGGAAAGACAAAATACCGAAGGCGTTCTGGAGGGGAAGCTTAGCTGGAAGCACGTACTAGATGGTGTAGCCCTGGATTGACATTGCCAACTACTATCCTAGAATGTAATTGGCCATCCAATCACAACTCAACCCTTAAACTGTAGACGCTCGGTTCTCCTGGCTTCATCTATCGACTATTGATCGAAAGCACCTGCAATAGCGCTCACAGTACAGTATAAAGAACTTCTTCTTCTAGTAATCTCGCATAGACTAACACCTAAAATATAAATATTTGGTGTCTGTGCATGGCTGGACGGCCTCCTGGACGAGAGTTCCCTGGTCTTTACTATCAAACTCCGTCCTACTGTTACAGCTAAGCCCTAGAATACAATGGTTCTACCACAAACTCATTCCCTACGAGAACTTCTACCCCATAAACTTCAACTTATCTGACCTTGTGGACACTGTTGAGTACCTGAGGGAGCACGACCAATAAGCCAAAGAGATAGCTGATAAGGGCAGCTAGTTAGCATTTTCTGAGTTCACTCCCGAAAACATTCGGAGAAAGTTCATTAAAACCCTTAGATAAATCCAGTAGAAGCAGAACTACACATTTAAACAGCCTGAACGATAGGCGATGCTGTCCCATAGTGTCCATTTCGACGATGTGTTCGGACTTAACCATACGGAAGTCATTAGGAAGATACTGAAGAAGAGGGAGGTTGCCCAGGAGGAGAAGATCTCCAAAACTACCATCTAAACACTCATTACAATTGCTGGAGTGTTGATACTTATACTGGCGGTGTGCAAAGTTGTACGTAATATTCTTATTTGCGTAACTGAAAGACTAGAAAAGAGGAGGAAGGCTCGGCTGTCGCTGGAGAAGATGTCGAGTCCAGATGAACACTTAAATATGGAGACCGGGAGGTTAATAATTAGGGTTTGAGGTTGGAATTGATAGTTCTATATTGTGTCAATATGCGTAAGTACTCTTGAACTATCGTTTATGATCAAATAATCTACCATAAAGTAGCGGTCACCTGAATAAGTGGATTGAGTAGCATTTTAATGACATTAATATTCCAACAACAAATTGTTTTGATTACCCTGTGGCCTAAACTCTGGCCACGAAATCTCAAATAGAAAGCCACCTTCCTTCGCTCAATCCCTGCTGGTTTCCGAGTAGGAAATTTAAAAGTTTTTAATTTCTCCCTACATAATAAACTCCAACCACCGGAGTGGCTATAATTAATTTAGAAGATGCCTCAAATGTTAGAGAAGGTTGGCAAGCATTTCAAAATCCTCAAGAAGATCGACGAGGGGGCCTTCGGGTAAATTTATCAGGCCATCAACGATAAAACCAACCTTGAAGTTGCCGTCAAGCTCGAACCTGTGGGTTCCGAACACCCACAGCTGATCTACTAGTGTAAGCTCTACAACTACCTTCACAACGATTCCACCGTCATCGACAAGGGGATTCCCAACGTCTACTACTGCTCCACCGAAGGTATCTGTTCTCTCACCCAGGCGACTACAACGTCCTGGTCATGGACTTGATGGGCCCCTCGCTCGAATCCTTGTTCAACCAGACGCTGAGGCGGTTCTCCCTGAAGAGCGTGCTGATGCTGCTGGATCAGATGATCCAACGCATAGAATATATCCACAGTCGCAACTTTCTCCACAGGGACATCAAACCGGACAACTTCTGCGTGGGGCGGAACCAGACCTCACACAAGATTTTCATTTTAGACTTTGGGCTAGCCAAACGTTACATCAGCAAGGACGGAAAGCATATTCCTTACAGATAAGGCAAGAATCTGACGGGAACTGCGCGCTACGCCTCCATCAACACTCATCTGGGTGTCTAACAAAGTATTTAGAGGTCTAGTCAGGTCGCAGAGATGATTTAGAGTCTATCGGATACGTCGCACTGTATTTCTTGAGAGGTATGCTCCCATGGCAGGGACTCAAGGCCAACACCAAGAAAGACAGGTATTGTATTATTAACTGCAGATACGAACTCATAAAGGACAAGAAGCTACAGACTACGGTGTAGATTCTATGCAAGGGTTATCCCAACGAGTTTGTGAAGTATCTAAACTACGTCAGAAACCTAAAGTTTGAGGAGAAGCCCGACTACACTTTCTTGAGGAATATGTTTAAGGAGTTATTCCAGAAGAGCGGATATACTAAGGATTATCAATATGATTGGGTAATACTGGGAGAGAAGAAGGAGAAAGCAGAGAAGAAGGATGAGAAGGACGAGAAGGAAAAAGCAAAACATAGTGCCGAGGAAATATGATGTTTATGTTGCTCATTTGGCAGACCCCCTAGTTAATTTGCTGATTACATACGGTTTAATCATTTTTTTTGAAGGAAGAAATGCTGTGTCTATGAAAGCTTAAACCAAAGTTTATGGGTTTGGCATTCTCCTCGTGCATTAACCCCAGAAGTTAATCCTCAAACGTTATTATTAAGTGTTATTATGATTATAAAGTATGATCTAATATTGAGCTGTGCCTTGTTGACAAAATAAAGTTCGCAGTTTACATATCTAGTTGGTCTAGCTGAAATTATCTAGGGTATTTATCGATTAATTCATGCAACAAGGGATAATTGACGGGATTTGAGAAAAATAAATTTAAGGCATCAGATTCCTCACGTCGTTAGACTGAGATCCTTTCAATAGAGCGAGTAAAATATACATCTACTCGTAATCTCAATTTGCTGAACTCTCTATCGATTTAAGCAAATTATGTTTTTAAACTCATTGTCTTTGAACTATTCCGATTCAATTTGAAGTCTCAATACCCTCGTTCAACCAAATCATACTTCTAGCAACTATGGCTTTAAAGTGACGAAAATGTAATTCCTTATTTACAGCTACTATCCCCTTTGAAAACTCTGCGCATGATAAGCCGAGACGAGAATAAGACGATCTCGAAAGAAATAACTTCCGGATCAATCTCGATAATTTATCTCCGCAATAAAATCATCTTTAAAAGCCATTGACAATTGTGGTTGATTAAAAATACTTTTAGGATGACTGAGACCAGCTCCCACGACTACAACCCCAGCTTTTCTGGCTTCATGTAGTGGTTCAAACAAAACGGAGGGAAAGCCCATCCAACATTCACTCAGGTTCCCACCAAAATCTATCCTGGTGGGTACAATGGCATCACAGCAACCACTGCTGTGCCCTCCCACACCATGATTCTGGCAGTGCCCAAAACTCTCATCCTTTACCCCTCCTATGTAGCCTAACACCCATAATACAAACACATTGTTTAGGGTTATTAGATGTTCCAGGGAGCAGATAATCCTGACAGGTAATACAACATCCTTGCTCTCTTTCTCATGGCTGAGATGATGAAAAGTACTTGAGTTTTGATGTAGAATAAAAAAGTTTCTGGCAGCCCTACTTCAATTCAGTAGAAACTATCAGCCCAATGTTCATCTGGCCTAGGGAAGAACTAGAGAAGTTTGGAGATCCAATTGTGTTGGGTTAGGCCATAGCAATGAAGGCTTACCATGAGAGGATTTACAACCAGTTTCTGAAGGTTTTTGAGGAAAACAAATAGATGTTTCCATAGAAACTAGACTTTACAACGTTCTCGCAGTGGTACTGGAGGATTGCGACAAGGTGTTTCGGATGGTACCTACCAGAGCTATTCGTGGTACCTTTTATCGATCTAATTAACCACTCAAACGATGCCTTCACACAACACTGCACAATTAATGTTGAGTATGAGAAAGGTGAGCATCCTGAGGACTACATCCCAAAACACAACCACATTGATATGCGAATAATGGACAAGATTCCCAACGAACTACGGGCTAACCCATCAAACATTCCAAAAAGAGTGGATGATAGATTGATCAGTTTCTTAAGTAAGCGAAGCAACCTATCAGAATTCACTGATAAAGTGAAGATGGAGAACTAGGTGAAGAAGATCCTGTAATAGTAGCTACCAAAAGACATTTCAGTGCCACTTTTGATGCAAAACGACGACTAATTCGATCACGTTGAGTAGTTAGACGGGTAGTAACTGCCAAAAATACGAACACTCCAGAAACTCAAGTAACAGATGGAAGAGAAAAGACTTTAAGACTACGTTCCCACCAAGTTCGAAAATAGATAGACATCAATTCCTAACTGGAGCTGGTGGAAGAGTGCTCCAAGTGATGAGGTGTACTTCACGTTGTGGGTGGATAGGGATGTTAGGGCAGGAGAAGAGTTCTTGTTGAGGTATGGCAGGAAAAATAACCAGTATCTACTCAAATGGTACAGTTTCTGTCTGAATGATAACACCTACAATAATTTGGCATTCAGACTATGGAGTGGGGATCACTAGGGTAACCATTAAGGAGATATTTTTGTTAATTTCGTCACCCCTCAATAACTTAAAACTAAGTACATTAAATAGGGAACCCACCTATTAACTCCGAAGTTCAAACTTAAGGAATCGTCTCTCTGCCACGAATTGATAGCCTACCTACGGATGAAACAACAGTCGAAGTAAGGAATATCACCATACGATGTTTGGTAATTAGCTGCCAAACCGATGAGTCTGTAGAGTGAGATGCAAATAGCCTAAAGGTACAAGTAGATTATCACGAAACTTAAGGCATCATATGGTTGCAGCGAGTAGAAACTGGACCATGCTAAGAGCAAAATGAAAGAGAATCTGCAAGTTGAAGAGCTTTTCCAACAGAGACTAAAGCGTGGAAATTTCAATATTCTGTTGATACATCAAGCTTGCATCCAGATGGTGACTGATGTTTTGAAGGATATGCTAGCTGGGGAGAGTTTCGAAACAGCATACAAGAAGTAAAGGGAGCATAAGATGGATCAACTGCTGGACAACTCTCATGGACGATCCTTCTACGACCGTAAGTCAGCAGATTATTTGAGACAAATTAGGGTGCTCTCTGCGAAACCCTAGTGATTAAATAACCGTAATGTTTATTTAAACAACTGTTATCTCATTAGAGAAAGAATAAAGATAGTAGTGAGCAGTCATTTCTTTCTTTTCCGCCGCTTAGCGGGTAGATTCTGCAGATAGTCCGTGATCTCAATCTCCGGGAGGCCAACCCATCCATTTTATCCTTGCTGCCACCCTACCAGCTGATCTTCCTTATTGGATCTGATATTAAAATTGATGATTTTTCTCCTTATTTTTACATAAGGGCTCCTACTCTTCTCATCCTTCCTCTCCGACTTCAGATACTCTCTCAGACTCTGCCCAGTCGTCCCGATGGGCTAAACCTTCCCAGTCTTCTACATGTCCAATGCCGACTAGGCTTTGTCGCTGCAGGTTACTAAATATTAGGGGGTGCTTCCTATTCCAAATAAATTCACAGTGGTTAAGTGTTACGGATTGTTAGGAGTTCTAGGTATAAGTTGAGGCCTGATCGATGTCTTAGATTTATTTACCACTGTTGTGGCTTTAGGCAGTTTAAATATCTCGTCTGCAAACTAATGCCCATCACTCACCCTATCCTCCGTGCTATTCATCCCTTTGAACTGCAGTTTTCTACCGAACACCTTCCTCTCTTGGTTGGTACGATGGGATGATACTGTTTCCCTGCTCTGCCCCCTCGTATGCAGATACCTACAGGTTCTGGAAGAGTTGATTGGGGAGTCCAGTATTTTACTATAACGGAGCCACTCACTGAAGGGCTGCTATTGGTATGCCATAGATGGCTGTCTTTGGAATAAACTTATAATATTTAGAGTGCATGTAATTGGTAAACAATAGTCACTTCTTTTTCTTAGGGGCTGGAATCGATATGGGAACCTTCTTCTTTATTATCACCTTGTTGCCGTCACTCTGCGGCAGAGAGTTGTGTTGCCTACCCTCCAAACTCCTCTTCTGTTAGCCTTTACCTATATAGTTATTAATAGGTACCTGGGTTGTCGTTGACGACTATCTGTGGCTACTTTACCTACTAATCGCTGTAATCGGAATCAGTTGAGTCTCCGTTCTTTTCGTCATATTTGACCGTTTTGAGAGTGACTTCCACCTATTACAAAGCCTGCTTGTATTTCACTTGGTCTGGCTCATAGTGATCGAAAATGGACTGGCAGAAAGTCTGGGCGATCTCCCTGAAAGTGAACATGTTGAAGTGGAAATACTCGTACTTACCGAAATCAGACCCACAGAAACTTATCTAGAGGGTGAAACAGTTGATGATGGCCAGTTCCTTCCACAGGGCGATCTACATTAACTTAGGTATACTCTGGCTGCCCCCTACCTGTCCTTCTGGACGTTAAAACAGCAATCTTTAAAGCTGAACACCGGACAACTGTTCTTCATCAACATAGGAAACACCTGCTATTTGCGAACTGGATCCTTCCCGCTGCATCCATCTGCATTAAAGGTTAATTTTACACATAAAGATATTTTTCTTACGGCTGTGCCCATGGAAATCGCAATATATTAGCAGCTCCCTCTCTTCCTTCGTCTTCTTTATAAGCTAAATGACCTATTGAATACATTTTTAGCATAGTATATCGTCGGGTGGTTCTTCCTGGAAGGATCAACCCACTGTCTATTGAGATCAGCACCAGTAAGATTGCACCTATAGTTGCCAATAATAACACCATCAGGATTGAGCATAGGTATGATTCTAAATATAAAGTTATCCCTCAAAGTTCTAGCTATCGGGTGATTGGAAAGCAGAAAGTCAATAATAAACTCTATCAGAAAGCTTACCATAGTCTCCCCAGGATGCACCCTCGAGGTGAGCACTATCGCCCTCTTATCCTTCGAATTGGGTCCCTCCCCAATAGTAATATAATCACAGTTATTCCCACTTTCCGTCAGACAAAGTGTCTTCCTCACCATCCTATTCTTCTTTACAGGGTCATTCTCTATATTCCTCAGGTATTTCTGTAGTTGAGTATAGGTGTAAGGGTAACAATGGGCAATATACACACAATCGTTGTCATCTACTATAGCCTATCCATTTACATTCAAACTTTAGGGTGAAACATAGAGCATTGTAATAGCCACTGTTCTTCCTCTTCATGTTGGTAGCGTAATAGCAGATATCACTACCTGATCGATGCCACCCTATCTTTTACTGTTTGGCTTTCTGATCGGAATAGATGAGAGGTTTCATACCTACGTTGTAGAGACTATCAGGTTTCATCATGTTGACTATTTTGAAGCGGTATTCGACGTTCCTTCTAGTATTGGCAACCGAAAAATAGTACCATTGAGTATGCGCAGTAGTGTTATAGTCTGTAGAGAGTATTAGATCGTACTCGTAATCCGATATCTGGATCACTCTCTTCAGATTTCCACATTAGAAGCGGGATTCAAACACCAATAACGCATCATCTCTCGATTGTGGGATGTAATACGGCAGGATATCCAGCCCAAGGCTATTAGGCTCTACACCCTAGGTCATTCACACATTTACCTCCGTAAATGGACTGGGATCCTTGCAATCGTACACCATTCTATTGATGTTTCGTTCGGAGAACAGGATGCCCTCCACTTCCTTCCTGAGAGACTCCTCCAGAATGTTGGTTTTGGGGAGGTTGACAGCCTCGAATACTTCCGGCAGCATTTCGAACTCGGGGTTGGCTGGCAGAAATACGTAGTCGGTTATACTGCGTGGTCGTATCGGTACGTTTTGAACGGGGGATCCTACACGTTCTTTCTATTTCGCTGGTAACTCATACTTGTCGGGTTTCTTGTACAGGCGTTTGTTTATGCCGTAAAACTAGAGGTCTAATTCGTTCAGGTATTCTCTAGATATTGCTGGAGCCTCCGGTAGTTAGTTCTCGGCAGCCTGGTCGTCTTTGCGGGGTTCTTGTTAAACCTCATCGGCGTTGTCGTAAGTGTCTACCTGCTACTGCGGTTATTCGCCCTGATGATGTGACTCCATGTTATATTTCAAATTCACGCTTTAAATGGCTGATACCTATACTTCTACAATCTGTATTGGTAGTCGCCTAGAATAATGACGTTTGAGGATATTAGCAGCATAAATAGTAACTAATTAAGTGCATCAAATTATTGTTAAACCATCTCCTTCACCTTGTATTTATTGATACTGACCCTCCTCCGTTATTCTATCCTAGCATTCCGTCTGTATTGAGCTCGCTTTGGTGTCGGAGCTATCACTGGTAATAGCTTTCTAACTTTTCTGCCTGATAGCTTCCTTCTTTTTCTGTATTCTGCTCTCAATACTACGAGTATTCGAATCGATAGCTTTGTCAATAGCGGTCGACAGATGGGTCTTTTGGTAGTTGTGTTGAGTCACTAATTTGGTCAGCGCTTCAAAACTGTGCTATTAAGCTTAATATACAAGTCTCATCTGGATTGAACGCTTACGTTATTACAGTTCAACCATCTTAGATGCAGCAGAAGAAAGTGGAGCCTCCGTTGAGCCACAGCTTCTATCTGTAGCAGGTTTAGGTGGGGTACATTCGAACGAATTAGCCACCATTTGCTTAGCCCGATCAGTTACAGATACCGACGGCGAGTGTTTCGCTACAGGAACTTTCGTCTCAACTATCTGTTGCTTGGCTGGACTGGCCAAAGCCTTAATAACATTAGGCTTCAACATAAGTCTGTCCATTTTGGTTTTGAAGAACATTTCTCTTCGATCCTCCACAACATTAAGCTTCTCTAAGCCTCTCTACATGAAACCACACTTACCATGTATAGTGAGAGCAAATTAGCTATGCTTTTTCCATCAGGAATTGGCGACATTTCTAGTTACACCTCTGCTTCGAGTAACTACCATGCATAATTGGTTTCGGGAGAGAAAAGTGATGAACTGAGTGAGACTACACTTACAGGGTGGCTGTCATGATGAATATTCTTTCGAAAAACGGTCTATAGGGAATTATTAAATATTAACACCAACAATTAAAGATATTAGTACCTCAAAATTCTCTATGAGAGGTGGGAATACAGCTACTAATCGGTAAACCAACAAGGTTATTTGTCAGATGGTCTATTGTTTGATTAACGTTTAGAAGATGTCACTAATTTAAATATTATTTGTGGAGTATGGAACGATCATCCGTAACAATCCTCCCGACGAAATCATAAAATGACGTCATTTCCATTCCTTTACAACTCACATTCTAGTCCCATTCTGTCGGTTTTTTGCCCTAGTTCCAACCTCAGTGGACACTCTCTTACAATGTTGATGTTTTCCCATTCAAATCTCAACAGCGGATTCTATTTACTATATTTAGATTTACTTAGATTTTCTACACATGTCCTCCATCAGCAAGTTCAGGCAGCTAGCCTTCAATGCGCTTAAAGCTATCAATGTTAAGAACCAACCCAAATAAGGTAAGAGTGTCCTCTCATGTAGGGCTTAAAGTCAATCCAGAACAGGCTGAACTAGCTGCCAAGGAAATACTCAAGTGGGCCAAGCAGAATGGAGTCACCCACTACTCGTTTTGGGTACAGCCGCTCACCCATTAAACCATGGAAAAGCATGATGCCTTTTTCGAACTCGAATATGTCTTTGAAGGCAGCCAGACCTTCCT
>JAOXNN020234132.1:0-11801 GCA_028571205.2 Hydropsyche betteni
AATTCAGAATATCTTTAGACAGAATGCTGATAATGAAAGAGATTGAACAACGAATCTCTGAGGCAGTTGGAATTCCATTACCAATCTGCATAATAAAACGGCACCAGAATGACTAGTTCAGTTACCACTAAATTGTAAATACACCAGATTATCACATGAAAACCCTTGAAGAGATCAGTATCCTGTAGAATTAAATTCTGTTTGTGGAGCCAGACAGCAGCAATTTAATGTGGCCGAAAGAATTCTAAGCTGAGGTTTATCGAATCTGCGTTAAGTATAACCTTCCAATGAAGAGGGATTCTGAACAACAGTAACAGTAATATTATTTAGACCAGTATTCTGTGAGAGTATTATCGTTGACTCTCGATCTAAGTTTCAAGAGCTAAAGGAGGCACTCTGCAAAAAGCACAACTTGGATATTAGCAATATTATTTTCAAAAGAGGTAGCCGATCTGGTCTTGAGCTTAAAGATACTGAGGAGACTCTCAAATAGTATCGATTCATAACAGGCACTCAACTGTACCTTGAAGAGGGCATACCAGCCAAACCTGGAGAAGTTCGTATAGTTCTGTACTTGAGCCATCCCACCGAACTGAACCATCTAACATGTTTCAGTACATTTGATTAAGTGGCCGATATTCCAGTCAACGGTAATCTAAAGGCACAAGAGTGTAAATAACTGTTTTTAGGAGTGCTTAGCAAACTCAGAGGGATAGAGCTCAAACCTGAAAAAATACGAATAAGGGAGCGTCTAGCATAGAGAATGACTAAGATCTACAGATAGAAACCAATGAGATAACAACAGTTGATATAGAAAAGGATGATCGCTATTGAGTAGCTGTAGAAACCCTAGACTCTGGATATCAAATAGAATATCATATACATAAAAGTGTTCGACCCTTAGAACTGGGTACTGGGAAATAGAATGGAGTTCGTCGTCAACAAAACTACAACTATGAATGAGTTAGCGACGATGATTCACAATGTTTGTCCCTAGTTACCGCCTTAGAAAATAGATATTTGTAAGATAACTGCACTGTATAAGTTCAGTCTGCTTGATCTGGCTGAGAATGAGGTAATTTTGGTGTTACTCAGTACTTCTGTATGAAGGATATCGATATACCTGTGACAGTTGAACCTCTGTTCGTAAATAACGATGGATTACTGTATATAGTAAAGGATAAAACAAAGAAGCTAAGAGATCTTACACAAGAAGAGGTGAAAAAGTTAGGAGGATCGCTTAAGGCGAAGACTACCAAGACATCCACTTACAAACCTCCAGCAACCAAAAAAGAGAAGGGAGTCACAATAACAGTGAGGAAGCATGTGAGCTAGAAGGAGATTGAGAAATCGGTCACATAAAAGGAGGAGACTGTAAAATCTGAGAAGGAAATTGCAGAGTAGAAAACTAGCAATGCAATCTAGGATAAAATTGAATGATCAAATCTGGCAATTTAGACTGTTTTAGAGTAAGAACAATAATGTAATTAATTAAAAAAAAATATTATTGCCTAATATTTAAAATATACATCAGAATTTGTCTTTCAGCCATAGGCACATATCGTCGATCTGCTTACTCGTTACACTATCCCCTCCATACTTGTCCTTGAGCTGCTTGCTCAGTTCTCCAATCCCTTAGAAATCATACCGGATATTTCCTTTATTTAACACATTATTGACTTCAGTTATGAATTATGCATTCAGACAGTCACTGAAAACCTTCGCCTTCTTAATGATCCCTTCCTCTACATTAAAGTAAATATCAACTATTCCCCAATCAAACCTCGTCTCAATATTATGCTTGAAGTCTGGACTTGCACCATACAACCATAACCAACTTTGGAACTGCTTAAACCTATCCTTAATCTTCTCATTCTTATCCAGTTCGTCATAGTTTAATATCCTTTTGTCTACTGTTGTAGGACGATAGTGTTCAATAAACTTCTTCTAGATTGCTGTACAGAATTTAGAGTGGTTAAGATCTGGAAATTTCTAGTTTAGGTTCATCACTCTTGCAATTACGCTGGCTACTCCCTTACTCTAGAGTTTAGCTTTGTTAGGGTTTAGGTATTTCTTAAGAGCAGACATATCGACATTAAAAAGGATAGTTCCATGATGCAGAGACTTCTTTCCCTTACCGAGTGTAGGATTGCCCAGATTTAATTTGTAAGCAGACCCAGAAATCTAAGTTTTTGCATATGTGTACTTTCTTCCCCTCATAGATTAGATCATTTCTTCCTGATTCGCTTGCCTCAACACCTAACTCTGCAAGAGCTCCGATGAGTATTTTATTGTTGACTGATTTGTAGTCTATCTAGGTGTCTGGAGAGTATGGAGTCAGGAAGCTGAAACATGTATTCCCAAGATCATGATAGACTGCTCCTCCACCGGTTATCCTCCTGGAGAAAGAAACTCCATCCTTCTGCATTGCTTGAATATGGCACTCTTTCCAAGGGTTCTGGTGTCTACCAATAACTATCGTCTTGTCATTTCGCCACAAGAATAGTGTCGGGTTGGTAAGATCTATATCTAAACAGTTGTACTCCCTTCATAGAGGAACTCTTCTGTCGCTAAATTGAAGTGGATATTGTTGGTTTATGAATGGAGTATGGTAACTGAGGAGAATCTGGCCCACAGCTTAGATTTTAATATTGGGACTTTAAGCAACATATTATAATCCAATAACATGGTCCGATTGTTAATACTACTTGCTGTCACTATTGCAGTCTTTGCAGTGCCTAAACAGACACCTGTGATTGGAATTTACACTCAGGATGCACCCAGCAGCCGACAGACAAAAACTACCTACATAGCAGCATCTTATGTCAAGTTTGTGGAGATGTCGGGAGGTCAGGTTATCCCTCTCTTCTCAAATTACTCCCAGACAATCTTAAAGTCAAAGCTGGACCAAATTAATGGAGTGATATTCCCAGGAGGTGCCATGGACTTCAATATGAGCTAGACATGGACAATTAATGCCAACTTCATTCTTTAATACGCTAAAACACAGAATGACCAAGGAAAAGTCTTCCCATTGTTAGGAATATGCTTAGGTCATCAACTCCTATCCTTCCTCACTTCAGGATACGATCCCAACGTTATTCAAAGAGTCGATGACGAAGCCCCTATTGTTAACACCATCCAAATAGTTAGCAAGCAGACTGATCTATTCAAAAGTTGGGGAGATTCCCATTTCACCGCAGCTTCCTCTGGAAATGGCATTCTGTACTACAGCCATCACTGGGCTGTTTATACCAGTTATTTCAATTCCAACTCAAAACTCAATTCGTTCTGGAACTTAATCGCTAAGACAACATCCCCGAAAGGACAGGAATTCGTTGCTGTGCAACAGGCTAAATCTTATCCCTTCTACAGTATCCAATTCCACCCAGAAAAGAATCTTTTCGAGTGGCGAGTCGATGCAAACAGAACTCAAGTTGCCGCACAAGTCACCCAACTGCTATCTAACAACTTTATTGAGAAGGCGAGACAAAGCCCTAATCAATACTCCAGTTTCAACAATCTTTATCGATAACTCATTTAAAACTACTATGCTGTACCCCCAAGTGAAGAATATGAACTCCAGAGCTTCCAGCAGATCTACATCTTCGACGAAAATTTCTGATGTGTTATCTTAACAATCTATGATTATAAGGCAAAATATAATATGATGTAAATCGAGCATCACCAACCCAAAGTCTGCAAGAACCTGTTCATCAGCAAAAGCAAATCAAGTAAATGGAGAATAAATGCAGAGAATATTAAGGATGACTACGAATACGTCAAAAAACTAGGAGAGGGAACTTTTGAAGTGTTTTAAGCCATCCACAAAAGTACGAAAGAGCACAGAGCCATTAAAGCGATTAGCAAATAGTCTGTAGAGAATAAGAAGACGTTTGCAGAGGACATTTAGATAATGCTACTGAGGGAACTCGTACATTATTGCTGATATTCAGGATCATCCGAACATCATAAAACTCTACGAAGTTTATGAGAACGATAAAACTATTTATTTGGTGACGTAGAAATGCGAAGGAGGGGAGTTGTTCGATTTCATCACAAAACAGAAGTCACTGAACTAAAAGCAAGCGGCAATCATTATGAAACAATTATTGTGGGCAATCGCTTATCTACACGATAAAAATGTCTGTCATCGTGATCTAAAACCATAGAACATCCTATTGAAGAAGAAAGACGATATCGGACAGATCAAAATAATTGACTTCGGCATATCAAAGATTTTTAGAGAGAATGAGCTGTAAAATCAACCGAGGGGAACAGTTATGTACATGGCCCCAGAGATTATTACTGGGAACTACTCTAAAGAAGTAGATAATTGGGCTTGTGGTGTCATATTATATGTACTCCTTAGTGGAAGACTGCCATTCTATGGCAAGGATGTAGTGTCGACTCTGAAATCGATTAAGTCTGGTGTCTACAACCTTGATCTAGAGCAGTTCAAGAGATGCGATGTCCAAGCCCTAGATCTCTTGACAAAACTCTTAGAGAAGAACCCTCAAAAACGATGGACAGCTAAACGTGCTTATTCTCATCCATGGATATAGATCATGAGCCAGAACAGCATCCAACCTGTAAACTTTTCGGACGAAGTGTTCCGAGGATTGAAGAGGTTAGTAAATATGAAGGGTCTAAAGCGAATGATCCTAATGTATCTCACTTTGCAAATCCCTTAGAGCGAAACATTCAAACTACTGGAGATATTTAAGAAGCTAGACTTGGATGGAAACGGAATGATTTCGAAATAGGAGATGATCCAAGGGTTATTCCAGTTCTAGAAACAACTCGGTCAGAAGAAACTTCAGGAAAAGGATATAATCGAGATATTCGAGGCGATGGATTTCGATGGTAGTGGTCAAGTAGATTACTCATGTAATTTATTTATAACTCAGAGTTCCTGGCTTCTTTTCTGGACTGCTTCCTACACAAAGATTAACAGTTCCTAAGAAATGCTTTTGTTAAGATGGACGCTAACAAAGACAATAAGCTGGGTAAATCTGACTTTAAGAATCTGATTGACTCCGGAAAACTGTCATTTAGAGCTGAGATGAGCAGGCTGATTGATGAAGTAGATCGGGATGGTGATGGAAAGATCGATTTCAACGATTTTATGGGGTTACTTAGACAGAAAACTATGTCGATGTCAAGAACCCTTAAACCTCAGTGATGTACCTCTGTCTTAAATATTATATATTGAACTATATTCATTCAGAAAATGCAAAGAGGTGAATTTTCTTCTTTACTTTTTATCCTCCTCGACAAAATGAGTAACCTTTACCCGTAGGGCCTCCAAAAGCATGCATTGAGCCTTCTTAAGCATTGAACGCCCATCCTTGTGGTCTACCGTGCACTACAAGCAAATCATCGAAAATATGTTTAAGGTTAAGTTTTTGTTTGATCTCCTATGTGAGTTTAACAGCACTTGAATAAATCTCCTAATTGTTACCCTCAGAATTAAAAACTGCTCCATTTCCAGGATGTTCCGCGGCTGGTATTTTCTTTTTCTCAATCTCAGCAAACTATTTATACATTTTTTAATCACCAATCATAGGCTCCTTGAGTAATACTACAGAAAAGCAACACTATCCTGAGTTTCTCCAATTATAAGGCCCTTTTAATTTAAAATATTTTTACACCACATTATCGTAATTCTTTGGGAAAACTGAGCTCAGATCAGATTGAATTATAAGATTATCTCGTAATCCCAATCTATAGAGTTTATCATTCTTAATGTTATTGGCCTCTTTAATTACCTTTTCAGCATAATTTATCTCTAGCATAGTCTCTAACTGCTTTCTCATACTCTACAACTATGGGGATGCGCTAATCTTTTAACAGTTGAGTATTTTAGCAGCACTCTCATTAAAATGTTGAGGCTTTATTTTCTCGTAGGCGGCATTTTGTAGATTTCGAATTAGTTGGGTTTCTTTCTAAGTAAAAGCAGTGGGCATCGATGCCTTCCTTATTTTATCTATAAAGTCCTCCTTTGATGTCCTGATGTACTACTGTAAAAGTACTAGCACATTATCAAAATGCTGCTAAGCGAGCCTAATGGTATCTTAGACTATTGATTTGGATGTATCGTGAATCTCTTGAGCTTTTTACAGAAGGGGTTTGAGAACTATTAGACTATGTACTTTCCACTCAGTTGTATGATATTTTTGTTTGTCTTAAAAGCATCTCATACACGCTAAGGGAACCTCTGTGCAATTAGCCTCAGAGCAGACTTTAGTTATGGACTGTTTGTGTTACTAGCAGACTGGAAATGACACTTTTGGGTCGTCTTTCTCTAACATAATACTATCTATTAATTAAACATCAGTAATTGGTTCCTTTAATCCTCCATTAAGTAGCTTTTTTAATACTCTCTACTATGGCTTCATCATGGAATTTAAGATCCTCTAGTATTTTATTCAGATGGCTGATTCCTTTCTACATTATGATGTCGATAACGAACGAATGTGCCCAATAAGGTAATTTATCGATTTTCTTAATTCCTGTCGCCTACAAATCATTCAGTAACTCAGCAATCAGAATAATAATTGACCTGTAGTTCTGAGTCTACGAGAATATCTAAAACATCCTATCGTAAACATGGTTGGAGAATAGGGACTTCCTTAGTTTGTTTATGTAGGGTAGCACCTTTGCGTAGTTCTTAATACTATCCGCCATTTATATTTAAGACTGGGCGAATACTGCCTTAATCACCTTCATCAATCTCTCATGAAGTAAATGTTTACATCGGTTGCTTTTAGTGGGTTAGTTCTTTCTCTTGTCTTCGAATACTGAGTTTTAGATGAAGGATTCTATTTCAGGGATGATGGAAAGGTTTCGTTGGGGTTGAACTGGCTTCGACCCTTTTTATTTGTCCTCTTTATTGTCTATAAGGAACTGTGGGTATTGTTGAACTGTCTCCTCTTCTGACTCATCGTCTTCTTATTATTCACTGTTATCCTATACCCTCAGAGCAGCCTGGCTAAGTCCTATTTTGAAATTGATATTCGGGTACACTTTAGTGGCGGTATGGAAAGTAGACTGTATTACCATTTCAAACTTTGCTTTATCGTAGTGCTCGTGTATGCTTACTATACAATCGAATATTTTCCTTTAATAAGGAGACAACTTCCAATAGTTAACATGCAGAAGTTGAGATGTTTTAGGATCCACTTTCTCCTTTAGAAAGAACATGACAGGCTCTTCCACACTCCACAGCAACATAGGGAAGAACTCCAACTATTCCAATAAACTCACCTTTTTAGCCTTACCCAGTGACTCGAACTATTTGTAACTAACCTTCGTCTTTTGTATGGGTTTCGCTAGTTTACTGGCGTAGTTAAGACTTAAAAGTGCATCACTCATATGGTTAGTATGAACATAGAGTTCAGCCATAAGTAACCAACATTCTATTTGATTGTAGTGTTTGATCGATTGTAGGAGTTTGAGTGCCTCCCTATAGTACCCCAGCTTAACCAAGAACTTCGCCTGCATGAACGTCAACAAAGGATCATGATTAAACTTCTCCGCTAGTATAGTCACTAGTTTTAAACTTTTGTATATTTTTGTATCGGCACTCAGAAGTTAGCAGTAAAGTAGTACAAACTTCGGGGTTTTCCAGAAAATCTCAGGGTTCTTTTTAATCATCTACGAAAAGAAATCGAGAGCGTGGTGCACTATCCGCCTACTCTTCACCCAGCGATACACTAAGCTCAGGCAATGACTTCCCCTTACAACCGCCTGCTGATCGAAATCCTCACTTATGAATACATCTTTATCGGCTACTACGTCAAACAGGGCTTGTAAGAACAACTTAAAATCCTCTACAGGCTTCTCACTCATGAACAACTCATAATATCTTCCCCATTATATATTCTTCTCGTACATACTCCGTAAAACAGAACTCACGTATATACTGTCTGTACTGTGCAGTTATTTACTGTCGCTCGTCTTGAATATCTTGAGAGACCCTGGCATATTAATCTCAATCACCACATCATACTTCTCAAACATATCGTACACAGTAAATATTCCCTTCACCAACCTTTCTTTAGAGATCTTGGCCTATCGAGCTGCCCAGTCTTTCAACAGTAAGGATAGGTTTTAAGGATATACATTCAATCCTTGGAAGAACCATAGCATAGTTCTTTATTATCTCTTTGAGAGAAACCCTCCATCCTTACAATACTGTAAGATGCAGGCATCTGCAGGTCCTAACACCTCATACTGTTTGAGTGTTTATTTGCGCTTACAGAGGAATTGTTACGGGTTTTTAATCTCGATGTATTTAATTGCGTCGATCATAATTAGTTATATTGCATCCCTACAGCAGAGTTTAAATTGAAATACAATAGAGTGGGAGGTTGGATTTAATTAATTTAAATATAATAAAGTGAAACATATTAATTTCAAAAAACGTAACAGGTTTATCAAAAATGACCAAATTACAGAAAAGGTCGCCGACAACACGATATCGAGAGTTTAGGAATTATTGGATTTTGCGTAGGTCAATCCATAAATTTCAAATTTCAAAAGATTAAGAGTAACAATGTTAATTATTGGGCTCCCTTATATCATTCGCAACTTCCTTCAACTCGGGTTCATATTTCCAACTCAATGCAATAGTCTTTAGATAAAGGCGATTCCAGCGATATTTATTTTATTCTATTTTATGGCTTTTTTGTGCTGTGCAGACCCCGTTATCTACTAAGAAAGGCATAACTACGAAGTTTCCACGAAAAGTGCCGTTCCTTTCGAGCTCACCCAAACCACCGATACCAAACAACCACCCAGAAAGAGAATATATGTATGTTTATTGGACAGTCAATCATCTATTCCGTACGAAACACCCAAAAAAAAGAAACTAAGTGTCTACTCGAAGTAACATCTCAATACAACTCGCCATAATTCGTTCTCGATAAAAGCAAGTTCCTCTGGTATTGACAATTTACCACAGAATTCCAATAACTCAGGCTAGTGTGAGGACAATCCTTATAAGAGAATGGTCACCAGTCCAATCAACAGGTTGAACAGTGTTCTGACGTAAACTCGATAGATGGTCACCTCCAACAAAATATAGCCGAAGCGTAGACCTCGCAGTGAGATCGGAAAGTACATAA
This sequence comes from Hydropsyche betteni, assembly GCA_028571205.2. Taxonomy (NCBI): domain Eukaryota; kingdom Metazoa; phylum Arthropoda; class Insecta; order Trichoptera; family Hydropsychidae; genus Hydropsyche; species Hydropsyche betteni. Next base: position 9,132 of record JAOXNN020234132.1, read on the forward strand.
ACCAGAACTCAAAAAGCAAGAACAAGAAATGAGTAGCACTAGAGTATGATTATTTTTAGACTATCTATTATCATTCCTTAATAACCACAGAGTTGGAAAACATCGTAATATGTTGACAGTAGTTGATGGTATTGTTGGTAATGGAGAGTACAAATAATGGCAAATAGGTGTAATTAGAAATAAGTGGGATTCTAGTGAATAGCTGAGGGTACGTAACTGGAAGAAACTCTCCTTATTAAATCTGATCAGTTGACTGTTTAAACCCTGACTCATGACTTATTTTTAACAAATAAATGAATTCACTTCAGTTTCATTGTTCAAGTCTTCGACTTGTAGGGAGGGAAACCATCACCCAAACAACCCTCTGCAAATCATAGCCCATCATTAGTGACTCCGACGACAACAACTCAACTCTCCTCTTCAATTTCCTGACGAAACTGATAACTGCTCCTACTGGAATTCTCAATGACTACGTAAAACTTAAACCGATGTCTGACCTAGGAGAAGAGGTTGACGAGGCTCTAGTGCCTTTGGAGACCAAAATCTAACCTCCTATTTTAAAACTTCAATATAGGACTTCTATAGAAGATAGAATTTCAGAAGACGGAGAGATACTTTCCAACAAATAGGGTTCTGTTGTCTCACTTGAGGAACGGACTGACCTTCTCGCCGTGTGCGAAAAGTAGATGGGACTTCTAACCCTAAACAGTAGCTGTTTCACTTTCGATAGCCCTAAATATCTTCATTTCCAACATTTGAAACTGTTATTCGATAACGAGTCTCTTGAGTTGGCTGTGAGGACAATTTCTCTCCTTTTTAAATACTTTTCTTCAACTCGGAATAGAATCACTCGACATAACGCTAGGAATCTGGTGATTGGAAGTGTGGCCCAGTGCCTGAAGGGGAATTTCGACAGCCAGGAAGATATGTTACAGTATTTAGCCAGAATCTTCGATGAAAAGGAGTAGACTGTGGAAGAAATTATGACAATGTTCATGAGGAGTATCGATTACAATATTGAGACAGACAAAAAGGTAGCCGAATGGGTGGGCACTCAACTGTTTTGATCACACTTCATACTGCACTATTACAAGATGTCAATATTTTCCAAATAGAATATATGAAGATTGAAATATTGCTAATTATTAGTAGGAGGGTTTTAGAATAACTGTTAAAATAATAGTCTGTGTTTTGGATTTAAAACGACAATCTTTGATTTTCTGTGGGTCTTATATGTGGAATCTTCAGATTTAGGGTTTATAGTTGATGTTTAAAACCAGAGGATATCAGCTGCCAGACAATAATCTATCACAGTAGAGGATTATTTTAAAATATCCAATCCAATCAGCAGATCAATCGCAAAGCATATCCTATTCAATCAAAACTCACCGGCTACTGGCCATATTTCACCATGTCAAATCACCGATCATAATATTTTTAACACATGTCCAGTCCAAACTTAATCCACTTCTCTCACAGAACGGGTACAGTCTTAATTGTGCTATTTATTTATCAACTGGCCATATTACTATCATTTACCGGTCTAGGCTGTATATAACGTTTCCGTATTATTGGGTTATACTTAATTACTCATGAACTTTTATCCTCCCCAAGGTTACCCTCAACAGTTGCAACCTCATTCGAATGGACAACTCAACGACATGGACTGTATCATATAACCCTACCTCGGTAAAGGCGGGTTATACGTTGGAAACTACGGTGCTGCCTCCAATCCCTAGATGCTGCGAAGTAATAATCCCTCTTAATTTAGGTAGAGGCATCCGAGCAGTTGTTACCGCCGCTGCTTAAGCTGACGTCCAGTATGACAAATCCGTCATTCCCAACCACATTAAGATAGAAGCACTCGACTATCCCAACTTCTCCCTGGAGCCCTACTTCGATGAGGTGGCTTCCTTCATCAAAGCTCAATTACCCAACACAAGTGTGCTTGTACACTGTATGGCTGGTGTTTCAAGGTCGGTTTCATTCACTATCGCCTACCTAATCAAGTATCGTGGAGTCACATTTAATGAAGCATTGGCAAGAGTTAAATCGTGCAGACCAGTGGTACAAAATTCCATTATTCAGGCGAATCCCAACGCAGGCTTCACGTAACAGCTCAAGAGATTCGAAGAAAAGCACAGGGCCTGCAACCATACAGGACAACAACAACAACCTCGAGGTATGAGTCCTCAACCAAGGCAAAGATCTAGGAGCCCTGGTGGATATACGCCGAATCCTAATGTGAGGCCAGTGTCTCCAAGAGGCCATCTCTACGGTAGCACTCAGTCTTAGAGAGGAAATTATGATATGCCAAATAACTATCAGCAGATGGCACCTAGAGGCCATCTCTATGGTAGCGCTCAGTCTGAGTCTAACAATTTCTTCCCGCAACCTTCCATGCAACAAGATGCTCCCTTTCCACCGAAATATAGCAGTGAAACTAATCTGCCTTCTGACTGGCAGCCCAACTTCCAAGGGTTCAATAAAAGACATTGAATTTGATATGTAGATACTATTTGTTTTAGCAAAACCATTTGCCCTTAATTTTTGTCTTTTAAACATACAAGGAATAAAATTCAATCTTATTTTTTCGTTAATTCATCAGCATTCTGTTAGGAGTCTTACCAACCGGCTGTTTCCAAAATGTAAAGCTATCTATTATCACTC
>JAOXNN020234142.1:0-11795 GCA_028571205.2 Hydropsyche betteni
AGCTTCACATCCACATTTCTTCTGATTGACTTTGAGGGACTCTAATTCTACTTGTAGTCGTATTTTCTCATCTTTAGTTTGAGATAGTTACCTCTCTAAGTTTTATATTTTTGAATTCACTTATCCAAGAGTCTGCCGCCATTGATGCTCCAAGTTCCTTTTGCTTTGTCTCTCCTCTTAAAGGACTTTGCTTAGCTCTCTATACTCTAGCTACAGTTAGACGTGCTATTTCTCCTTGGCAGCCATGATGGCTTTAGTCTTTGTGAGATCATCCTGTTTTCTCAAATCTGAATCTCTCTTGGAGTAAGCTGCACTCCTTAAGCTATCCAGTTATTGGTTCAGGAGACTGTTAGCTTACATAAGTCCAGATGCAGCAGATTGGTACTATCTTAATTGCTTCTGCAGGACCTAATTTGAATGCTGTAAGACTTATACAGCGCTCTGCTTTTAAGCACAAAGGGAACTTAGTCTCTACACTTCCTCTTGTAGCTCCTCAATGACTCCCTTGCACTTCTTTAGAATGCTAGGGGTGAATTTCTTAGGGGTGAATACAGACATCACGATACAAATTTGATTTTGCTAAATTATAAACAGATAGATGAGAGGGTATTGTTAGCATTGCATATATTCACATCAAGACGTTAACTTCTTAAGATACCTTAATCTCCACTTGAGCTGATCGACTTCGCCTGCCATTATTTTAAGTTTTAATTATGTGGCAGGAACAGAGGGTGTCTGCTAAATATCTTCCTCAATTCTATTCAATTTGAATGTAAGCCCTTGCATGTACATTTGCCTGTTGGTTTTGTTGAAGTTGAGGAAATGTTTGGTTTCCCACTCCTTTATCCTGTCAAATATGATATTGTCCTAGATTACTACTAATGATACTCTGGTGTTTTTGCAGCGACTGAACATTTTAAGCTGATGCCTACAACCCACTGTTTCTATCGGTGTGTAATTCTCGCATTCAGCCAATTTTAGATATTCGTATTCGCATATGTTGTCAGGGAGAAGCTTTTTGTCGAAGTCCTTTGGTAAAATAGGGGAGATTTGGTCTACTAGCTCAGATGGTTTGGGAAATTTAGTGAAGTACTCACTGACTAATTGTTTGAAAGAGTATGGCTAGGGGAAAAGCATGTAATTTTAAAAATATAGCACAACTATAAATTGTGAGTTGTTGATTGCAATCATAACACGAATTTGACTACCGATATGTGAGCTATTATTTGATTTTCGTATGACATAATAAATTATCGTGAATCTAGTTACGGTGCAATGTTCACTAAATCAATACAACTATCAACATTTAGAGCAGCTGCCCTATTTATTCTTAATAAGGTACGCGTAATAATCAAATTAATTATGCCAATTATCGTTCGACCAGTACAGGGAGTTCTTACTCATGACACTGACTTTTTTCCTATTGATCGCATGGTAATAGCTTCTGTTAATGCAGGATCCCTATTGTTACATCTCTATAGGAGGAGAGCGCAGAAAAACTTCTACCTGTCATAATGGAGGACGCAATCCTGTTTGGGGCGACACTTTTACCTTCAATAACATGTCAGGAGACACCAACCTTAGAGTGGAAGTTTGGGATAAGGACACATTCTCTCGAGACGATCTTATTGGAGAGGGCTCTTACAATATCATGCAAGCAATGAGCACTGGAATGCCAATTAACCGTAAATATGTTGTAATGTAGAGTATGTGGATCTTTACTACAAAGGAAGAAGCGCTGGCCAGATATTGTTATCCATACAGTGCCAAGGCATGATGGGAATGGGAGGAATGAGCATGGGAGGAATGGGCATGGGCATGGGTATGATATCACCCATGGGAGGAATGGGTGGGATGGGAATGGCGCCGAGTATGATGGCACCGAGTATGATGGCGCCAACTATGATGGGAGGAATGGCACCAAGAATGACGGGCGGAATGGGAATAATTCCTATGGGAACGAGTATGCCTATGGGGACAATGGGTTATACTGGGATGGGAAATATGGGAATGATACAGACCGGAGGAATGTATACGGGTATGGGAGGAATGGATCAATCATGGAATCCGAACTTCTCAAATCGTTATTGATTCATTAATGTTTGTCATGATTACACATAATTTCCTAATGCTGAGCCTTGCGAGAATAAGTCAAAAAATACGTCGGAAAGAAAACCAATTAACTGTTGACATAGTTTGATGGACGAATAAACCAAAAATATTCTGAGGAATCCCTAAAATAACTTCTATTTGATTTACATATAAGAATGTGGATATTGAGCAACATTAAGTTATTGATGATATATTGGTCATCAGAGGTCTGATTGGTATAATATTCATTCTTTCTTGACAGTATCTTGGGTTGACCGTCTTTTAACATGAGAGCAGCTAAACTCAGCCTTGATCATGTGCACAAGTCTCTTGTAATGGATTAGGTCTCCATGTAATCGTTTGAAGCTTAGACAAATGTTGTCCTATTTGGTCTTTTGCACTACAATTTGAAGTTCGACGAACTGGCAGGTGTCTGCGTATTAGTAACTGAATTTTACATAAACCTAAATTAAGAATTTATGTTACTTCATGCTATTTGATTTAATAGGTATGTGTTTTAAACTATTCACCTTGATTGTGATTGATCTTGAATACAAAGCCTCCCTTCATTTACTGCAGGAAGTTCTTGAGACAAGCAAAGAAAAACTCTGCCTATTCTTTAATAACGTAATCTTTGTGTTTAAGCTTCTTCACTAAAGGAAGTTGCCTTTGCACTTTCTGTTCCTCTTCAAGCATTTGGTTGAAGATATTGGTCACTGCTTGCTCAATGATCATATCAGATATTTGCTATTAGACTATAATTAAACTGAATTTACTTAGTTTAAGTCTCTTCTTTCGCTTCTATTCTTTCTATTTTCGAATAGCTTCCAGAGTGTCGTCCACTCGCTTTTTACGAAGTGATATTTATGCTAGAACCTATTATTTCCCCAGTTTATGTTGCTTACACCAAGCATGCTCTAGAACCTAATTAGCTTTAATCCGTTATTCTTGATTGTATGCAGTCAACCTTTGAAAAAGGTCTTTAAATTACTATGTAAAGAATCCGAAAGGCTTATTTCGAGAATGGTAATCCCAGAATTTATCGAACTGCTTGTCTTTGAGAAGTTTGTAGTGTGGATCGTTGATTAAGGCTTTGTTGAATGGTCTCATTCCAACATACAAGATGAATAAAGTAACACCGCATGCAAATACATCGACCTCGGGGCCTCTGTATTTACCCATTATGATCTAAGGGGCCATACAACCCTACGTGCCCACTTTTTACTTTAAAATTCCATCTCCTTATGGTCCTTGAATAAGAGTGGCGAATCCAAAATCGACAATTTTGAGGACAAAGTCTTAACTCAGCAGGATGTTTTAGAGTTTAAGGTCTCTGTGGCAGACTCCGTGGTCGTGCATATGTTTAACTCCAGCCATCAATTGAAAAAAGTATGTTCTGCATAGATTTGGGAGGAAAGATCCAGTTTGTGCGACATAGTCGAAGAGTTCCTTTCCACCGATATACTATATGATGGTGCAAAAACACGTAAATCTGAGTAAAATAGCATATTTTACACTTATCCTTTTTTATTTGTGTACTTGGCTTAGTTCCGAAAGCCGTACAGCTTCATAATGTTCTAGTGGTTGAGGAGGGACATTAGTTTTACTTATTCCTTTAGTTTCTACTCGTCAACCATATCTGGTTTGAAACGTTTGATGGCAACCAACTTCTTGTCTGGAGTCTAAGCTAATTTGACTCTAGCAGTGCGTCCCTCTCCAAGGGTTTTGATGATGGCGAACTAATCGCAAGTTGCTACTCCCAGCTGTTCTTCATCTTCTGATTCAATTACTTAATTCATCGGTTCAACAATAAGAATAATAATCGAATGTAAAGTATAAAACAGATCAACTCATTATCTACTTTATTAGTAAGATTACTGCAAACCTCTAAATTAATACTCATTTAAACACAACTGTTAAGCAAGTTTAGCTCTAATAACGCCGATTGAGCGGAATATAAATTAAGGTCTATTATATTATTGACTCACATACGATTTGAATAAGATGGAACACAGAAGAATCGTGCTCTACGGGGGATCCTTCGACCCCGTACATAAAGGTCATTAGAACATACTCCACTCAGTTCTCGGCCGTCACGTTGCCGATGAACTCTGGGTCATCCCCTGCTCTTCCAGAAAGGACAAGAAGTTTCTACTCTCAGACGAGGAGCGTTACGCGCTGCTGCTGCAGGTGTTCGAGCACCAACCAGTGAAGATACTCCGCAAGTAGCTTGACCGGAAGGAGATGATTCCCACGTATAAGCTCATCCGCTAACTCCAGGCCGAGCACCCCAACACACGCTTCCAATTTCTGATTGGGGGAGACCTAGTGGCCCAGCTCAAGACTTGGAGACACCCTGAGAAGCTCAAGGCGGAGGTGGAGTTCCTTATCTGCAGCAGAGGTGGCTACAGCATCGAAGAGTCTTAGCTTCCCAGCAAGTACGCAATGCTAGAGGTGGAATCCACCTCCATCAGCTCCAGCTAGATTCGCGGCATCCTGGGCTCTGCTGTGGAAAGGAATGAGAAGCTCAAGCAGTTGCAGGTCTTAGTTAGCAAGCCGGTTATTGAGTTGTTCGAGAGTAAAGGATGGCTGTGAGCAGGAGCTGACTACAGTGTTGTTAAATGTCCAGTGTATAATAACTGTCCTTCGATATCATGTTGAATGTAACATAAGTGTAGACATTACCCCAATTCCTCGACCTGCATGGGATGTTTTATTATGCTCTTCTCTAAGTAGAGTCTGCAAGACAGTCTTCTATAATTATAACGGCATGAAAACACAATAGGCCCATCCGCCAGCGCCCAAGAGCATCCGCAACTTCAAAGCCATCGTCAGTATTTTTGCCCTAACCCAGAGGAGTCAAGACAGCAGCTCTCGACTTCAGCCCTAGCCAAAAAACAGCAGCAGTACCAGAACAACCGCGAGCACATGTCCTACTTCGAGTAACACTCTGACCACTCAGTAAACTACGCCTGATGATCGGCACCAGTGACAAGTACACTCAGAGGGAAAGCACTCTCGAAAGGATCTCCACCATTAGCATAGACCAGGGCGCAGAAAGACTGAGCTCTGCGAAGAAGCCCCCTCGGCTGAGTTTGGTACTGTTTGGTTGACTCAGTTGCCCAAAAGACGAACTAACCTCACGACTTAGCTGCCCCCGGTGCCTACGCACACGAGAGAGCGCTCTGTCTAAGAACTCAAGGACCTCAATAAATCCTCTGAAACGAGAGTGCTCTTGTCCAAGCCCTACAGGCTGTAGACCTGCAACTACGCCAAACAGTTCGAGAAGCACTACAAGTCGCCCGGTGCTTAGTTCTCGACACTCGAGCTGTCAGAGGTTCTTGGCACCGGAGCCAACGCCTCCGTTAGACTGGGAACCAACAACAGCACTGGAGCCAAGTACGCTGTCAAGGTGTACGACAAATACAAGCTCATCTAGCCCAGGAAAATGAAGGCAGTCATCAAGGAGATCAGGCTCATGAGCCAGCTCAACCACCCCAGCATCATCCACCTGGAAGGTGCATTCGAAAATCAGAGACAGGTAGGAACTGGCTGACTCAGATCCACATGGTCATGGAGTACTTCGAAGGATAGACACTTCTGCAGCACTTTAAGTCGAGCTACTTCCAGATGCACGAGGAAGATGTTAAGCTCATCGCTAAGCAACTGCTGCAGGCGGTGGAGTACCTACACGCCAATAACCTTTCTCACCGAGACATCAAGCCTGACAACATTCTGTTCAACAAGGCCACGGGATTCATAAAGCTCATAGACTTCGGTTTCGCAACTCTGAACACTGCTCGGGCGTAGCTACAGTGCGGCACTCCGAACTACATGGCTCCAGAGCTCCATGCCAAGAGCTGCAGCTACGAGCCAGAGAAGGTGGATGTATGGGCGATTGGGGTCACTCTGTTCTATCTGGTTGAGGGGATGTATCCTTTCAAGGGTTACGACGACAAGGATCTTTCGCGTAAAGTGCGCCAGTGCGAGTACGCAGTCAGGAAGGGGAGTCCAAACTTTGAGGAGTTTGTGTCCCACTGCTTGGAGTTCGAGCCCTCGAACAGACCGTCGTGTACTTCTCTTCTGCAGTCGGCGTGGCTGTTGGATGCTTGACTCACTCTACATTACAATTTTGAACCAATATTAAGTTTGTAGAAGAGAGGGTTGTGGAGTTCAGATTCACAACAAGAGTAGAACTCTAACTAACGAGTGTTTGTTTAACATATACTTGCTTTCGTTGCCAGAAACAAAGTGTTTGAGCAAAGTAAGTAACTTACAGTCCGAATAATCATAAATCCAGTTGACAGATAGAAGGAAGGATAATTAAGTTCAATCATTATCGCAGAACAAGGAATTAATATAACAACAATCACAATCTAATGCAGTAAGTTCAGCTTGTCCTTTACGAGGACAAGTACATCCGGATCACCAAAGACGAGGTCAAGCTCTACCACTACCACGCGTTCTTCGGCATGTCCAAGACCATTAAAATCTCCGAAATCAAAAACGTCAAGATGCAGGAAGTCGACGGCTGGGTCAAGTATCGGTTCTGGGGCTTCAGCTACGCCCATCCATGGCACTGGTTTCCTCTCGATGCTAGTCGGCACAAGAAGAAGCAGTTTATCGGCATAGACCTAGGTAAACTGGTTGTGCCGTGCGTGACGCCTGAAGATCCTGAGGAAGTGTACAGGATCCTGTGTAAGCTGATAGGCAAGTTAGAGGAGAACTAGATGGCACTTCTGCCGGAGGCTGAGAGGGCAACTACCGAGTGATTCTATCCTCAGAATGTGTGTTGTAAGGGTATCATAAGACTAGACTGTTGTTGCAGCGTAGTGTTTGTGATACACAATCTTAATAATGCGTATAAATCTTCAACAAGTCTCTGCAACCCCTTGAGTTACACAGTCTACTGAGTTATTGAGAGGATGGTTGCTTGTTCCCTCCTGGCGTTTTGCAGATAGTGATGCCTAGAGCTCTTGCACCTGCTTCTACAGCTACCTTATGATCTGCTGCTCCTTGAACAGTGTGTTGCTCAGAGATCTCTTGGGCACCTCCAGCTCGTAGTGCCTGAAGAACTCTTCGATGTCCGCCTTGTCATACTCGGGCTTGGCTTTCCCAATTATGTGGCACTTCACGAACTCATCCTTGCGCAGGTTATCGTTGACTGCGATGCGTAGCTTTTCCTAGAGGGCGAGCACTAGCTTCTTCATCGAGCTGACTTCGTTTATGTAGTTCTGCTCCGTGATGTCGAACTGCACCCGCTGGCTCTTTCGCTCGGTTGTCGCCTTGAGTCTTTCAGTTTCCAGCTCATTCTGGAAAGTGTCAAGCCGGAACTTCAGCGACTGGTTTTCCTGTCTTGCCAAGTGCAGCTCCTCATCCTTGAAGGCCAGACTGTCTTTGAGCTTCTGCCCTTCCTCGAGCTGTCCTCGCAAGACTTCGTTAAACTCGTAAGCTGTTTTGTTGACTGACAGGTTCTTCTCCAACTTGCTGTGCGCTTCTCTGACTTCCTGCTGCAGGTTTTCAATTACCAACTCATACTTGGCCTTCTCGGTCGCGCTGAGGAAGTTGTCGCTGTCCTTAGGCTCCAGAATCTTGTGAGTAAGGAACTTCACCTCTGTGTTCTTCTAGTCTATGTCGATCTACAGCAGCGTGATTCTCTTCTTGAGTTAGCTAAACTCCCTTTCGCGAGCTACTGCCTCCTCTAAGGCTGTCTCTGCCTATCTCAGTTTGCTCTGCTGCGTCTCAACTGTCCCTTCAAGTGCGTGTCGGCTCTATCTGACTGTCTAGAGTTCTCTCCTGAATCTCTCGTTCTCTCTGACCAGGTACTCCATCTCCTTCTTCATGCGCTCGTTTTAGTTCGCCATCGCGTCCTTCTCTTTGCGGCTGAACTCCAGATCTTTCTTGACTTCGTGGAGACTCTACTTCAGCCTCCCGACAGTGTTGATGTGCTAATCCTTGAGCTCCAGTCTTGACAACTCTAGTGCCCTCACCTCAGCGTTCTTCTAGAGCTCCACTCTCCTAACTTACGACACCTTTTCCTGCTACAGCCTTCTGATTTCTGACTGGCACAGCTTGACTTCTTCCTCGAGCTTGGCAGCCTACTCTCTGGCTATCTGCTGACTCTTCTACTGGCTCTGGAGCGTCTAGACTGTCGAGATAAACAGCGTGGAGTTATTTGCTGGCAACTGCGGAGCACTTGCCGAAGGCATACTGACAGGGTCTCGGCTGTTGTAGAGGTAGTTGGCTCCTCTGTCGGGTTCCTGCTTGTAGGGACTCGAAAACTTCTTTGTGAGGTGGGAGGAGTATTGTTCACAGTACTATTCGTTGGTGACTCTGCTGCTTGCTCTTTCGTTTTCGAAAGGCGACTTAAGACTCGGTCTGTCTTGCCTCTGCTGGTGTCTGTTGAGGATCTTGTGTTTTGTGTGGATGTTCCCAGGGTTCAGACCGCCTATCTCCCCATTCCTGAAATCCCTCCTCTCCTCTGCGAAGTCCTAGCTACGTAGCCTGTCAGTGAAGGAAGGGAAGTGTTCAGGTTTGGGCTTGGAGTTGCCAGAGTCTCTGGGCCTGAGGATGTTTGTTAGAGATGGGAAAGTAGACAGCTTCGGAGGATTCGAGCTTACATTATTGACGGGACAACTGAGATGTAGGTTGCTGTCGTTGGCTCCAAAACCAAGATGAGGAACGGACACACAGGAGCCGAGCTTTTTGGGTTTGGGTCCGAACTGCAGGTACATAATTATATGAATATATTATATTGTCCAACTATTACACTGTTTATCGGCCTCCACATACCGTCTCTTCGTATCTTGCGTTTTGCGCTTCGTGACAGCTCTTGGATAGATCTAGATGTATCAGATAATAAACAACAGTTCAAATAAAAGAGATGGCTGATGCTAAATAAGGCATCAACTACTGTTGTTTAAGGAACAAGAACAAGACTATTTGTAAAAACCATCAAGCTAATGTTTACAATTGCATATCCTCATAATTAATACTGCTCACCATGCCAACAACAAACCTTACCGCGCTTACGTTTCATAAATTGATATTCTCTTTTAGAGTATAATAAGAGCTGCGTTGGCCGTTATATTAAGAATTATGTCTATTTTCGAAGAAGACGAAGGCTGGGACTCCGCAGAACCCACACGAGAGACCGAAGAGTCCCTCTGCGAGCTGCCCTCTGGCTTCTCGCTCAAGCTGAAGCCCATAAACTTTCTGGAGGAGTCCTACCCTCTCGAGCCCGACATGCTCTTTGGATGGAGACCCAAACTGCCTCTCAGTCCTGTGCCCCTCACTTACGCCAACACCTACACAGACTACGTGCTCACTTCTGTCAGCAGTTCTCCCTACCAGCTGGTCTACGTCGGCAACCGCCCTATGAATAGTGTCAAGGTCAACCAGAAGTACGACTACACATGGAAAGCCAGAGACCGCTACAAGCTCAACATCAAAGTTCTCAAGGACACCGTTTAGCTTGTAGGCAGTGTCAATAACCAACCCACACTAAAACATCGGAGTGCCAGACCCGACTCTGAGTTCACTTTCGACAGCAACTTCGAAAGCGGCAACTTGGACGCTGCTGTACGGGTCAGACAGAGAGAGTACGACTGTTTCCTGAGGAGCGACAGCAACACCAAGGGTCACTGCAACTGGTTCTACTTCAGCGTGACCTGCTGCAAGGACCCTGCGACTGTAAAGCTCAACATTCCGAACCTCACCAAAGGAGCAGGACTCTACAACAAGGGGATGAAGCCCTATGTTAAGGAGGAGGGAAAGCCCTGGAGACAGGCAGGGCAGAACGTCGCCTTCTCTGAAAGATTCTGTCGCTACGGCCTAGATAGCAGGAGCAAGCAGTTGTAGTTCTCATATACCTTCACAAGGGTCGGAGAGAAAGTGTACTTCGCGTATGGGATTCCCTACACCTATTCTATGCTGTAGGAGTTTGTGCGCAAGATAAAAGCAGAGCACCCCGACATTGTACAGCTGTAGAGTCTGTGCGAGTCGCTGGGAGGAGTGCCTCTGCCTCTGATCACGATAAAAGATGCCAACGCACAACAGCAGAAGCAGGTAGTGCTTATGAGTGCTCGCATACACCCAGGAGAGTCCGTGAGCTCACACATGATCGAAGCCTTCATTAGGAGGCTGCTGACAGACCACAGACACCTGCTCCAGAATCTGGAGTTCAAAATAGTGCCGATGATGAACCCGGACGGAGTCATTGTCGGCAACTTCCGAACCAGCTACAGCGGAAAGGACCTAAATCGGCAGTTCCAGAGCATCGACAAGTCGGTGTTTCCGGAAGTAGCTGCTCTGGACGCTTTGGCCCGCAGTCTGAAGGCCACACACAAGAGAAACCTGCAGTACTATTTCGATTTCCACGGTCACTCCACCAAAACAGACCTCTTCTGCTACGGCCCGTAGCATCGCAGGAACAGCGCCTACTACTTCAGGTCTCGGGCGTTGGCCAAACTATTCTAGGAGTCTGACCCCATCTTCAGTTTCAAGAAGAGCATCTTCACAGTCAGCCAGTCGAAGAAGGCCACTGCCAGAGCCAGAATGCTGTTCCAGACGCGCATACCCATGGCCTTCACTTTCGAGCTGTCCAACGGACTAACCAGCGACAGCTATCAGCCGATCTAGCTGGCTGAGATCTAAGGGTCTGCAGTTGCTGTGCTGTCTGGGTTCAGCAAGTTCATGCAAATGAATGCTCCTCTGATCGTCGTTCCCAGTAGATACAGGCTGGCTCGTAAACAGAGCACGGACAGCCGGTCCAAGAACCTCAAGCACAAAGGCATTCGAGCCGAGCGACACTCTGCAGCCTCTGTACCGAAGTCTCGGAAGGTGCTGGATGGCCAAACGATTGAGTCCTGCTCAAGAAACCCCAAATAACACGCCTTTGTGGAGCTAGTAAATAGAATTAGGGAATAACCTGTCGAGGAGCAACAAGAAGGGGGCTCAGACAGCGAGGACGATGCTGACGACCTTTCAATGGACCAGCTGGAGAAGCTCCACAACCAGATAAAGCATCGGCAGATAAACTATGAGTCTGCGCCTAAAAATGAGCAGCCGCTGCAGCCATCTAATGTGTCTGTTGTGCCTACTGTGCCAGCATATCGCGAGAGGCTGCTGAAACCGGCTGAGAAAGAGAACGATTTGGAGTCGAAGGTTGCCAGACCACAGAGATCTTTGCATGTGAGAAGTGTGACGGCAAGGATCCGGAAGAAATAGCCGCCTGCTGCAATAGAAAAGTTTTTGCTTGCGCAGAAGCACTTCGTACTCGATTTGTGATGTGCATAATTAGCTTTATTTGTTTGATATTATTTAAACTTGTGGCTTATTGCCTTATGACTAAAAATGCTAGGATTGAAATACTAATTAAATTCAGGTGTTGATCAATATGGCCAGCTCACAATAATTCTCCCTAATGTCATAGTCATTTCCATAGTAGCCCTCAATCGCATAAACATACTTTGTCTCATCCCTCGAAACGTTCAACCAGGTAATACTGTTAAATTACAGCAACTGAGCGCCGTATTGCTTCCCAAAAAGTTCGACCGGGTTGGTTTCTTATGCGTAGTCTTCATGGTAAACGATTCCCGCTTTAACTTCATGAATTTGAGCGGGTGGTCCAGAGAATGTTTTGAGCTAGCTCTAGTCTTCTACATAGCACTGTTGCTCTTTAAAAAGAACTTTAAGCTGCATTT